>JAQIWN010000616.1:0-29473 GCA_034699025.1 Entomobrya cf. arborea Gr-Col-00668 | reverse complement strand
CTTTCCGCCGTTAGGGGCTGCGATAATTAGAGAGCTGCGTTTTCTAGAGAGCTGCTATATTTAGCGAGAATACGGTACATAACATTTGGGTAGTTAGTTACTTAAAAGTCAAGTATGGGGCCAAATGAGACATTGTGTAGCAAATTCATTTTTCTTTCACAAAAATTACGTTACGTCGCGTGTCTGGCTACGGCTATATCTGATAGTCTACTTTTTTTACAGTTTATGGGACTCCTAATAGCATGTATTATTTATGATCAACAATCAATGAAGGACACCATATTTTTGAACTTTGAACTACATACTATCGTCTAACAAAACTACATAGATATCAGGTTTCTTATGATGGGAAAGATTTAGGGAAAGACTTTTTAGCTTTTGCTTCTCACCTCCGAGTATTCCGACACTTGAGGAGAAATAAATGGTTGAACGTGGCAGCTGTCAGCATTCAATAAAAGTTTGAAGAAGGATGCCCGAGCGCTTTGTTTGAGATATTTGACTGCAAAAATTCCAGCTAGCAAGGCTATAGCTAACGGAATATAAAACCCAGTAAACCCAATGTACAAAGTCTAGTTGACAGAGAAAAAAAGAGCAACGCGTATCAATTATTAACTTAAAAATTGGTGTGTAAAATCAATAAGTCTTGACGAGCTTGATTAATCTGTGATACAGGTGAGGTGATAAAAATACTTACAAAGTATCTATTCTTTTGTATACTAAAACCACAAACTCCTCTGGGGTATAATACAAACACTCTGTCATTTATAAAAGGTGCTGTCCAAGGAGCATTAGAAAATATCCATATTATGACTATAAATATGAAATGCAGTTTTCGGGACCTTGGATAGTATTCAGGCCAGCGAAGAATCATTAAGTAGCTTGTCCTTAATTGATCAAAAGAAATAAAATGTTTTACCATTATAATAAAATTGCTTTGTCAAATTAATTTATTTAGTTTAAATATTTACATTAACGCTGCAAATCCATAACTTGAGGCTATAATAAGATAATAGTCAAAATACACCCAAAGATTACACCACACTGAAGACAAGGGAAAGTAGCCGATAAGAATCACAATCGACATGAAAGGAAACACAAACACTCCTAAAAGTACATCAGCAAAGAGAAGGTTAATCAGGTACATGTCAGTAACATGTTCTTTGTCTTTTGCATGCCCTTTCAAAAGCGCACCGATCATTATCAAGTTCATCACAATCACCCAAATAGTACAAGCAACTAAGCTGGTTAGTATGAGCAAATTTGACAATGTTGGAGTAAACTGAAATAAAACTTCGAATGTCGAGTTGGAAGAATTTTGGAACACGATTGGATATCTGGAAGGATTAAGGTAAGGTGGCAGGTACGGTGTGGCTAAAAGATCTGGAGGGAAACTTTTATCTTCGTAGTTCTCCGTTTCTCGGAATATTGCATTGTCTACAGGAAAATTTGCACTATTTAAATTGAAAATATCATCTGAAGATAAGTTTGCTGGTGTATTGGACATCTTCAGATATCCAACAAAAATGTTGATGTATGCGGCTTAATCGTAGTAATCGTTTAGTCAGGTAAGTAGAGTTATAATAGCAGGTACGAAAAATTCTCTCGTGTGAAGGAACAACTGAACGGGGCATTCCGATACAGTTTGATATCTTATTTAACACGTAATTTTCAAGCAATCTCACGTTTTCTAAAAATAAAAAGTGCATAGGTAATTCCCTCAGAATATAAGTACTTTCATTGCCAAATTACAAACAAAACGTTCACGATTTTTGGCGAAGAAAGTACTACTGCAGGTACAATGACTGCATGCTTGCCAGAATCAATTATTTTGCCACCTTTCACGGTGATTTCTTGAAAGAAACTAAAACCCATTCCATTGCTTTTCCTTTGACTTTGTATTGAGTTTGCGGCTTCAGTTAAGCAAACAAAGATAGACGCAAGCTGTGTGCCTGTCTCTGTCTGTGAGAAACATCCAGCCAAGTGGACTGTAGACGTGGACTGTAATTTTCCTCAAAGCAGAAGACCATGAAAATGGGAAAATGAGAGGTATGATTTTCTTGATTTTTGCGTAAGTGCCAACCGAAATCATTTTCTTATGAGATACATATTTTTCAAAGCACATTCTTTCTTAACTCGTTCATTATGCATTCCAAGATTTATGCTGGATGAATCGGCTCTCTCTCTCTCAGCGAGGCTATTGTAATTATCCGTACTTGATATGATTGGCTTAGTTTTGTATTCTGCATTGAAATTGCCAATATCTTTGTCTTCAGTGTCCGTGTTTGCGTAGCATGGCACTAAAATAAACCACCGTTATAGCTCTCATAGAGGTTTATACTACATTCATTATAAATAGACTTGCGTTCTTCACCTTTTTTGTGCCAGTTTATATTTTGTATATCTGCATATTAAATGTTATGGCCTTTGCCACGAACGTAAAGAATTTGAAAAGACTGAAACATAAAGTAAGCATGTATGAATGGATGGATGAATATTTAGTCCCGACATATATCGTAATAATATGATGAATTCAATTTCACAAAAAAACTCATAAAATTATGACTAGGGGAAAGTAAAGATAGAAAATAAGTGTTCACTCAAGAAAAATATCCAACATTATACATACACTTGGTTGGAATTGGACATGCGGGCATTTTTATGTGTCTATTAAACTTTAACGGTACAGGTAGATATGTAGACTGCCGAAGTAATTACCTCGCTTAGGCGTCACTAAAACCCTAAAATCAAAAATTAAGTGCTCAATTTTCATCCTTGCTTGTTTGCGCAGTAGGAACTGGAGCTGTTGGAACTCTAGGAGAGCATATCTAAAGTCTAAAATGTTTCCAGATCCGCGTTTCATGCATTTCAATGATTCAAGGTCTTTCCAGCAATTCTTTGAAATTGTTTGTGCAAAACAATTTTAAAGTTATCATTTCAATTTCAAAAAATAAGACGACATAAATATACTCTAGTTAATTTTCCTTGTTTATTGCAGGCAAGCACGAAGGAATTGTTGGTTAATTTTTCTTCATTTGCTGCATCATTTTGTATTCCATGCAAAAATCCAGTTTTAATTTTTTTCACATGAAGTCAACCTTTTCTGCTGCTGTTAAAAAGACGTTTTTCGGTTTGGCAGTGTCTACTTTTTCTTACACCCAAACAATATACTTTAACTACAGGTTTGACAGATGGACTTTAAAGGGCGGTACACAAAATATTACCAATAAAATATGTTGCCCACGTGCAACGTGTAAGTGAGAACAGGATGATGAGTGGAATCAGGAATAATATATGAAAGTCATGAAAATGGGAAGTTGGAATTATGTTTGTTTGCGTGACAAATCAATTGCTTTTCTCTTAACCTACATTTTTCTTTTCTTAATAATAATAATCCTAAAAGGTTCGGGAAGATGCTTGAGCACAAGCACAGTATTTAGATTTAATGTGTACTATTCATATATAAAGTTTAATAAGTCCATGCATATGAAATCAATGGACAAACAAACAAATTATAAATTGATGATACATGACAGCTAACAAGTTAGACTATTACAAGCGCTACACTACACTATAATTTGAAAAGGGGTTATTCAAATCATATAGCCATTGTACTTTATATGTTTCAATGAATGTAGAAATTAATAGCATTATACATTTTTATGACCAGTGTCTCTGATTTATCATAAGATTTCGGAAATTCTCATTTTCAATTGTTGTGACGTCCGCCTCTTGAGGTCTTCAACCTTAAAGTAGTATGCACGAGAGGATTGCGATTGCAAATATGTTATTTGAGTAAAGTAAATTGTAATTCGAAATGCATATGATATGATGTCATGTCCGCACTGCGGTCGTCGTCGTCAATAAAATTTGATTTGGTAGAAAGTTAAATCTTAGCACGTGTATGTGTCATCCTCAGAATTTGCACTGTACACAAGTAATCATCATAGTTTTACCTACCAAGCAGTTTCAGTATCCAAAACCTTTAACCGTTTTATTATAAATACCAAGTAATTCAAATTCAGTTAAGAGCATTTGTATTCGACAATAAAAATGCACATTTAGGTGATAAATATTATTGTTTTGTTGATCTAATTTCGAAAACACTTAACGCTTTCGTATTGCAAGAATTGCGTTGCAAACGTAGCAAAAAAAGATGGAAGAAGACTAACGTGGTTTTTGATCTAAGAAAAACTGATATCCTTAGAATCCCAACTATGAAAATATTATGCATTGTTTGAATACTCAAAGTAATGGATTGAGGGATGCCTAAATAATTTTACAGGATCGCTGCGTAGGTCTCATTGCATTCTCAAGGTTAAAGGAAGTCAAGCTGCAGTACTGACTTGCATCTTCACTGAGAATTCAATATTCATTCAATTACCTAGTTTTACGATTTACTTTGGTAGGGAACTGTGACAGACATCTCTACAATAAATACTAAATATGCTTTTTTACATTTCTTTACGTAGCCACCATCACGTGTTCGTGGTTTGCATTTCATTTTGCAAAATTGAATCGCTAAAAGATTTTATTAATAAAATATCATTTCATATTATAAATATAAACTTCATATATTATTCATAGCTCATTCCTTAAATACACACTATTACAACCTACACCACCATATTAACATTTTGTTACGGTAATTACTTTGTCATTCAACCTGCATTATCCATGCATCATTAAATATTTCTCCTTCCCTACTCATTCCTCCATGAATCATTAAATACACCTGTGACGTGTCATTTTCGCTGGTTGCTCCGGCGGCTCCACTTGGTAAACCAACAGCACACATTGCAAAATCTAGTCTGGGTACAGGGTAGTATCCCATCGAATCCTTACCATGATTTTTTAGTACTTGTGTCCAACACATTGATTCCACATTAAAGGACCACAAATCATTAAATGCCCCTTTCTCTCCAATTCCACCAAATAGGTAAAATAATGACGAGTCTTTTTTTACGTCTGGAATTCTGGCTACTCCATGGGCTGCTCGGCCACTGGGTTTTTCAGAAGACATGAGATCAGTAACACTGCTGTCTACCCAAGAATACGTTGAGTCATCGTTCTGTTTTTTTAAATCGATCCAATGAAAACCATCATACAAAGTAGTATTATTAATTCCTCCATGGACGAAAATCTGCGAACGAATTTAAATGTAATCATTTAATTGAAGGTCTGCGCATATTACGGATTTGTATCATCATTGAATGTGTGGAATGCTGTGAACTACCTTTGATCCGATTGCAATCACCGCGTGACCTTGTATCAGCGGAGGCTGGCAGCCAAACGGGAGACTATCTTCCGACTTATCATCAAGATGAACGTTAACCTTTTCCCATTTCTTGTCATTAACATCGAAAATGTATAAGACACGATCTTCAACGGGTTGTTCCGCTTTAAGTCCACCAGCAAACACCGCTAGACATGATTTTCCTTCGATCTCTAAATGAAAAAAGTAGAAAATAACACATAAATAGATTTTAAATGCAAAAAATCAGATTACCCCAAAATATGCAACATGTCTGGTAACTTACCAATAAATGTTGAATTATTTCCTTGTGTTCTCGAACAAGGCACGACGTCAGAGGACGGACATTCTATTGAGTTTACAGTGTCTTCGGTAATTTTAAGTATATCGTTGAAAGTACTATCCATGTTGGCTCCACCAAAGATCCATGCGCAGTTACTTTTGTCATCTTTGGCACACGCAAATTCATACCTGGGTGGAAAATGATGACTAGCTGGATGTCCTGTCACCCTCTTGTCACTTTTTGTGACAGGCTCCAAATCTATTGTCAGTATTTCATTCAAAGCACCATGATGATTTCCTCCCCCGATAACCATTACCTTGCCAGGCGATAGTGAGACTAGTGTATGACCAACCCGAGGCAGTAGTTCAGACAGTTCGGGAATTTGCAAGGAGTACCATTTGAATTTCTCTTTGACATCAGACAGTTTTGATGCCGTCTTAAATAGACTTTCATCTTGACTGGTCTCAGACATTTTTGGCTAGAAAATAGGAGAAATATCAACGCTATACTTGGATTGGAGTAATTAACTAACTCCTAATTCAATCAACTCAAACAATGGGAATATTCACTCACAGTATAAATCGCACAAGTCAATTCAATACTGACTCTTACAAATAAGGCAACGAAATTTCTACTTGAGGCTCAATGTGCATGTGGCATGTGCCTGTTCGAAAATCTTGAACTATAAATTGCTGTAGGCTGTTGTCCGCAAATTCATAGACCAATGTAAGTTTCTGTTATGTTTCTGAAATAATCTATAAATAAGTTCTTTGGTATCAATAGTAATCGCATCAGTTTGAAATTCATAGACGTAGATGCAAACAGGTAAGTTTTTTATATAACACAGTTAGGTGCAGAGTAGGTGAGGAAATGTCGCTGTCAAAAAAGATCTAATTTCTATCGTGTATTGTTTTGTTTTATCACATTATCAATTTCGCTAGCAACAGCTTTCCCGCATGAAAAGTTTCATTTCAAAGGGGAAACCCACAAAACAAACCAGAAAAAGCTTACATCACATAATGTATATGCTATTGCCTATTACGCTTACGCTTCGTGCAGGACTGCAGGTGGGATATAAATTCTTGTATTGGAGATGTACGCGTATGACTGTATGACCAAAATGATGTTTTATCTAGCAATCAAAGTTAAAAGTTTTAAGCTGTAAGTAGTTGATTTAATAATTGAGACGACCAATTCAATAATAACGGTTAGATCCGTTGTCAAGCATGATTTTTTGAAAGTTGAAAACGATTTATCAAATAAGCAAGAAAATTAGCTAAACTTTCGAACATTTAATATATTTCCAGACGGACAAACTTTGATTATCGTAGTCAACAATTTAAAAATCATGGAGACATAAAAATAAAAAACTGTAACCGCTACTATTGCGTTCATCGTCTCAATTTATACAAATGAATTAATACAAAAACAACCATTGACATTTTTCATGATGAAAATCGCATGCGTACATAAGAAAAAGTAGCTATGCACGGTCAATAAAGAATCTTTATTTAGGATTATCATAATATATTTTATACACAAGAATTGGCCTTATTTTGCACTTGGTCTTAACCTTTCTCTCACCGTTTCTGCTAATTACACTAATCTTGATATAAAAAGCAGTGTAATTCATAGAGTTAATCACAAAAAAAAGAATAATAAGATCGGACAGAAAATATATTTACAAAGTGATCCGGAAAATGAGATGAAAATGTTACAAGTTTTAAAACGATTCACTAGCACAAAAATAAATGTAAGATTGGCATCTCGAATTCTCAGGGTCTGTAATCGCGAGTATGAGTCAAGGGGGACGAATTTCTTCTGCGACTATTAAATAATGATCCTGCACCTGGTTCCCTATCCAAAACTGTTTGGAGGTCCCTCATCTCTTCCGTAGGATCAAACTGAGGACTACCGAAAATGAACATGTTGCGTTCAGGTGACATTTGAAACCCTCCTGCACTTGCTGCGCTGTCAACATCTGAATGATTGCTATTTCCAGCGGGGGATATTTCTCCGTTGTTTGATGGCGATGAAGCAGAAGCTATTCTACCACGTGTTGGTCTTGTACTTACAGTTTTTATGCTTATTTGATGCTGCAAAGACAATATCTCCAACTCCAGGCGTGCATTCGTCGCTTTTATCGATTCGTACTTATTTTCCACTGCCTGAAAAGATAAATATAAAAAGATTTAATTGAATTAATTACTCATGTAAATGTACACCAATAGAAATAGACAAGAATTAAATGTGAAGACTTACATGCAGTTGTAACTGATGCTCCTGCTCTTTTTCCTGGAAGTCTTTCCTTTGCAGCTCAATAATGGCTTCTCGTTTCTCCAATCTTTTCATTAAATCAGCTATCGTTCCATTTGAAGCTTCCTGTTGAGATTTTACACTTTCAAGCATACTTCTCAATCCCCTAACCTCTTCGTCAGATGTTAACCGAAAGTCCTCAAGCTGTTCCATAAGATATCGACATTCCGAGGGAGGAGTCATTACTTCTTTGTATTTTCTCAGGAGTTCTCCAAGCAGTAGAATATCTCTAAGTCTAGTTTCATATGCAGTCTTAAGCTCTTTGTTCCTTTCAATGTACTTTTGGCAATTCTTTACTTCATTTTCTAGACTGAAGTAGTCCGCCTTTTTCTGATCAGATTCCTTGTGTAAAGCGGCCATTTCCTCGGAAAGACGACTATATTTCGACTCTAATTGAGCCTTTTCGCGAGTTATTTCAGCAACATCTTTCCTGTATCCCTCTAACTTTGACTCCATAACCTCCACAGTATTTAAAAGGTCCCTTTCCCTTGCTAAGCCCATGTTTCTTTGAATAGTCACTTCTTTCTTCAATGACGCGATTTCTTTCTCAAGATTATGGATCTTTTGGGCCTACAAAGAAAATATAAAAAGTATCGGTTAATATAATCACCTTAAAACTAGTAAATCTAATTCAACAAATAAAATATGTATGAAAATTGAGAAATATACCATTGTGTTGTTTTGTTCTTCCAATGTTATAGTTTTTCTACATTTGCCAGCAAGACGTCTATTTCTAAGTGCGTGGGCTTCTCTTCTATGTCGTTCAAACAGTAGTTGTCCATGAAGCAGTTCAATGTGCCCCTTCAACACACTAATTTCGTCATTTTTGCTGTTAGAGTGCTGTATATCTGCAGCTTTATGTAAACATAAGTCCAATAGTCGATGAGGAGATGGAAGCGTTCTTGAATCCAACGGAGACAATACACTGGGTAAAATTTTTTGAAATAAATGCTCATATGGATGTTCTGGCTCTTTCGGTGCAGACTCCTCGTTGTTCTGTTCAGAAATCTCAGTTGTTTCATCGTTTTTTCTATCTTCCTCTGCACCATTAACCTCGGATACCTCAGGTAACTTGGAAGCTTCTAGGTATCAATAATTTATATAAAATTAGAATTGAAAAATCCACATTAGGCAACACAAAAACATACGTTTGTTTTTCCCGTATATAATTTCCTTAACAAATTAAACTTACTTCTTGAACCTCCTTCTTTGTCGTCCACAGATGGCTTTTTGATATCCGGACACGACAACGATCTTTGCATGAATCTAGATTTACCATAAAAAGGTCCAGTTGTAGATGAGGTAGACGAGGGAGATGTACCGGGTGATGGGCCTAAGCTTGTATTATAATCTGACCCCGGAATACAATGACTGTGATAGCGAAGTCTATTAACTCGTTTGGCAAAAGCAACCATAGACTTATGGTCAACCATATGAAGACCTCCTGAAGGGCACGTGGTGGTGGAGCATTCGTTCAAACCAGTTGGCTCATCATCCAACGCTATGAGGGATAGATCAGGATCTATAAAGGAATTGCCAGTTGGAGGCGGCAAATTACCAGGAACTGGGGTTAGTGGTCCACCGGTACCAACAAATTTATCGTCTTCCTGAGTGGAATCTGATTTCGAAAGGGTCGATCCATCACACATGGCAGTATGTGGAGCAACAACAGCTACTTTCCGTGCTACTTCAATGGGATGTGTCCCGTGGCCGTGATTATTAGAAATTGATCCGGAACCTTCCCCATTTTGTTGTGCTGCTTGTTGCTCCATTTGAACCTAATATTTATTATATCATATCAAAAATATAAGTCATTTCGAAATTAATTTAAGTAGCTGAGAAGTCATTTAAGAGTGACTTCCCTTCTAACAGATTATACATTCACATAGGGAATGCAAGAGAATATTACGACTTTCATTAGGTTTAGGTAGATATAATACGAATAGTACGATGTAGAGTGGAAAGTATAATTTTAGGGTACTAAAACGTAGTAGAAGACAGTCATAGTTAAGCCAAGCATAGTTAACGAACACTAATTTAAAAAGCATCGGTGTAGTTTAAACAGGCTACCACAAATTATCTGTAAAATGTAAAGCACAGATAGTCAGGAAGAAAAAAAAAACAGAAAAAAGGAACGAAACATAAAACAACGAAAAACTACAAATAGATCTACTATCCAACCTTTTGTAGTCTTTGTAACATCAACGGTTCTCGGCGAAAATTTGCCGTATCGAAAATGGAGTCTCTTCTGGTAAGCGTAGAAGTAACAGGAAGTGGAGATGACGGTACAGAGCTATACGGAGTTGCTGGAGGAGTCTGTGGTACTGGTCTTTCAATTCTATCGTGCCTGAACACTAACTCCTCTTTTGGCCCAAATAACTGAATAGCAGCAGGAGTGTTATGAAGGGGCAACTTAAAATGGCTTCGATCTCTATCCTACGTAATTAAAATAAAAACGAGTCACAAAACAAAAGCTACCACTGAGCAGTAAAACTCAAATTGCTGCGAAACAAACATAAAAAATGTATCAAACCAAATAAATCAAGTCAAGAAGCCACATTGATCATAGTGTGGTTATGGCCAATTCTGCATGTCTTTGACATTTCAAATAATTCGGCCTGGATTATACGTGTTCATTCAAATTAAATATTTACACCCTTGCTATTTTCTTCTGGTGATGCAAGTCAAAAGCCATGTCGCCCGCCCCGGCTCCCATTTATAAATCAACAATAAGAAAAATTTAAACATACTTTTACAGGAGTATTTTCAGGTGTAGCTTCCATTGCAGTTTCCGCTGGTATATTTGTCTTGACTGATAAGCCAGTGTGAGAATATGGAAGCCCACTCGCAGTAGAAAGGGATAAAGGTGTTGGAGGCGCTGTGCTTTGCTCATCTAAGAAATGGGCCAGGTTTTTAACTTCTGCTACTTCCAAGGCCTGTGAAAGCATTGTGGATGTAGGTATTTTTAAAACGTCCTCTAAATTTAATTCGGCACCATATCGTCTGGATCCAGCGTCTTCAGGATCGATCATACCACAGTTTGAACCCATATTACTGAATCCTGAGGGTATTTCTTCAGGTAAACTTGACTCGTAACAGTCTAACGAAATTTTCGAACACTCAGCGATAATATCGTGATAATCACGACTCTGCCACCGGCTTACATTCAACTCTGCGTCTCTAGTAGCGGTCACCAAGTTTGGGTGCATTTTCACTTTTTCTAACATTGGCTACGCATAAAAAGTAACAAACAAGGTGAAGGTTAGCCCTTGAAAGGTGAGCTTACAATATCAAACTATCCAACTAAAATCAATTAACTGAGTAACTCACGAACTTACCATGATTGTGTGTAAGAAAACTACACGTTTATCGGGTGTTCCAAAACTGTGGCGCAAATAGGATAAAAAATTGCAAGGAAACATAGCATACAAGCGGTGGAATAGGGAGTATAATCCAACTTGCAAATGCAGTACGTGTTCTTTAGGAATATTGTGCGTCGTATTTGTCCATGTAGCCAGTCTCCTAAAAAGTGATATAAAATCAATAGTGTAAAATTAATTGCTGAATTGTGTACGTAAAGAAGTAATTTGCTACTTTCTTCAATAATATTTAATGACATTTACCCGAAAACGTCGAAAAAATCTTGATGATAACCAACAACAGAAACTGGAATTATAGGAAGCATCATTATCATCGATAACAACCCTGTGAGTAGTATTACTACGTCAGTCTCCGTCTGAAAACAAAACATTTGAATGTTATATGCAAATTTGAGGCCAATTATAAATTATGTCGGCACATGCTCTGATTTATGAAAATGATGATGACCAACCTTCAGTAACTTGATTAGTTCCCTAAACAAAGATAATTGGGTTATTTTGTACAACCACGAAGGCTGTCGACAAACAGCTTGACCCAGTAAAACCAAGGCTTGTCGTCTAGCTTCTTTCACCGGCGATTTGATACCATCAGTCATTCTGGATTGAAATAAAAAATGTGATAAAATTGATTATAGATCTAACAATCAGAAGGGATCCCAGGAAATTTTCTTCTGTGTACATGCCCTTTGCACTTACTTCTCAATCAAGTGCTTGTCATGAGGTTCTCTCGATATCCCACAAAGAATGTCGGAGCAACGAGAAGAGCCAGACTGGACGAAATATTCATATAACCCATGAACAAGCCAGTTCTCTTTAGCTAAAAGTAAAATTAATTAATGCAGTTTAGTACAACGAATCTCTGTATTTGAACACAATTAGTTAGCAAAGTCAGTGGAATACATACTACTATTTAAATTTTCCAGGATCAAATCTTTGACATCCTGGACGACATCAGGCTTATTAGACTCCAGCAGATCAAAGATCTGAGTGACATCAGTCGTCTGACCTAAACTGGTTCCCCCAGCTGACCCTATGGAACTCGCCATTGGTAAAATTAGTTATAGACGCAGATATAATAGCAACGAAGCGTAAATTTCCCCTGGAACAAATACAGAAAATGTTTAAACATTAGCAAAAATTCCTGCCATACGTACAACACGTCGTATGGTCAGTGGTCAGTTTACCAACTTACTGTTAGTTCAAAGCAGTAGCAAACCAGAAGGTTGGCAGTCCACCTCTAGTTCACCTTTTGGTGCAAGAGTGAAAGTTTGTCCGAAGACGATTGTCCAAACGTCTTAATTGACATCTTCCTAAATTAGGTTCATCTGAGAGTCGAGTGTAAGGTCACTTGAAAGTCAAAACAAAAATCACAATGAATAAACAATCTTCCGGAGTTGACATTATAGCAAATATCCCAAGAAAAACATTAAATTGTTATTATCTTACTGTAAACTAATCACAGGCGCAAAGAATCTTGTCCAGTCAAAAAAGATAAGGTGACAAAAAACAGGATGTGATGTAATGATGTGATGGTTTTCCGGATTATTTCTACAATCCACAAAACAAAACTAAAAGGGTCCACCGTTTCTTGTCCTTAATTAAGTCTAGTGTCATATGTGCTTTTGGCACACAATGAACAGCACTTATTTTTATAAGTTACACACACACTTTCATTACACTTCTATTTCTACATTATGTTTGTCATGTTGTTTTTCAAAAAGATGATTTTTTTACTTGTGTGTGTGTGGTTGGTGTGTAAATAAAAAAAAGTAATTCCGTTTCTATAAGCAAGTAAATAACATGCTACATGCTTTTTTATTGCTGGCTACTTGCCTTCTTCCATTGCACACATTTTCCGTATTTCAATAACATTTTTGTGTATAAAAAAAGAAGTTTATATCAGACAGAGTTAGAGAGATGTAATGTAGCACACGAGTACATGCTCTCAAGGTTTTCTGCATTCATTTCATATCCTTTCTCCTTCTCTTCGCTGCGCTGCTGATTAGACTCAACAGATGTGATGGCCTGATGATATGAACGAGAGTGTGGATTGTAGAGTGCGAGTGAGTGGAGAGAGAGATGTGCATGTGTGATGGTAGTGATGATGTGATGATGATACCAATAGCTTTTATGGTTTTGCTAATGAAAAGAACGATGATGCCACATGATGATGTCCATGTAGTCGCCTCCCACTATTGTACTATCAACGATAATTTTGTTTTGATCAACTAAATTCAAGAACTACATTTTGTACACTGCGCTGCACTCTGTACTCCAAACAAAGCGATGCACTGGACACTCCGTCTGCTATAATATTATAGTCTTGGGGAATATTTCAATTAGAATATTCTTAATTTAAATTTAATGTGTGACTTTACTCAAGCCTGCAAAACAAATCATGCAACAAGGCAAGAATTTTTGCCGTTTTTACTGCAAATTTCCAAAAATAAATGTTGAAATCAAATTTGGAAATGAGAAAATTTGAGATTTGGTGAGACGTATGCTATATTGCTTTATGCATATCGGCTTAAAAAATTTTTAAACATGCATAATTTACGAAAAGTATAAGTTAACTACCTAATTATGTTTTACTATATACATGTGCCATACCTATATGTGCACACGTGTGGAAAAATCGAAAGGTTTCAGTGGTCAGGGCAGAGCTGAGAACTGAGAACGCTATTTTATTGATTGAAACAATGATATTATAGCTTTAAAGGTAGCTTCAGGACTAGTACCATTTAGTAGGACTGCGTAAGGTCTGTGTAAAATAAAAAAATAATATGCAATTTTCGGGAAGCCGAAATTGTTTCTATCACCAAAATTCAATGCTTTTCAATTGAGAGCAGGTTGCTAACCAAGTTTTTTGAGTTTGTTATGAAGCCGAACTCCATGTATTTAAATGGAGCCCAAAAAAAGCATATGAAAATAACGTCGTTACGATATCTTTACTTTTATGGATTCTTGGGTAGCTTTTCAAAGTTGCTCCTTCTTTCCTTTAGTCGGCTGGTCGATAGCATCTATGCTTAGAGAATTTGTTACGTTAGTTTAAAAAGATCAGATCGCCACGGAAATCAAGATTACAGAAATTGAAACTAGGTTACTACTGCTTTTCCTTGTCTTTCCCTTAGCTATGCTTTCATAACATAATATTACATGTGTAGCATATTCATTTGACTTTCAATTTCAATGTCAAACTTTCTTCACTTTTTTTTGGTCTTTGTTCAAGAAGAGTAGTGTATCTCCCAGGGAAACTAATAAGAACAACAAAGGATATTTTTACATGTAGCGGTAGCATTATATCACTAGCTTTGCATACAGCTGTAAATAGTATAGTGACCAATTGCCAATGACTCAATGACCAAGTCGCTGGTCTTGGTTGCCAACGCAACGAGACATGATATAAATCACTTATACTTGGTTGTATCTATAGCGACTTGGTTTGCACCTTTCTAAACGTTAAATTCTGAACAATTTTTAAGGAAATCGATTTATTACCCAATCCTCTGAAATTCTGACATTTCTGAGTATTTTAATAGTACCTAAATATACATGCATGGGAAATTAAAAGAAAGATGTTTTGTAGATTTAAATCATTAAAATGGTAAAACCTTATACATTTTAACGTACATTGGTACTTGTTACATATGACAAAGTTCATTTACGAGCAGTGGTAAACTTTCTCGGTTTCGGCCTCCTTGGTAGCCAGTTCAATCAATTCATTTACGCTTACAACACAATAATTCTTTTAGATTTGTTTCCTAATCGGTTGGGATTGTTAAAACCAACGAACGAAAAAAAGTACTTTGCAGACTCAGTTCACTAACATTATTGAAAACAAGGCATCAAGATGGCGTCTTTAAATAAACATGTATCATACCTTTCAAAGAATAAAAATGGAGAGCCAACTTTATCTTCTAAATTAGCGTCTTCGCCCTACAGATCTTCACATAATTCTTTAAAGTCTTCGTACAAGCTTAACAGCAATATGGAACAGCGTCATGTAAGGAAGCCAACGTCCCAAGTAAAAAAGGTGAAACATGCGTATGGGCGTCGACGCATCGGAATGCAATATTCCCTTCAGTCTAAAGATTCATTACTTGATGTGGTCAGTACTTAACTCATTTGAGCTATCTTCTTGCTTATAGTTAGTTTTTATTTTTTGCAATGAAGTAATTCGTTACATTATTTATGTGTTTCTGTTACACAGACCGCCTGTCTTCAGGGGAAACGCAACGAGGTAATGAAATTATGGCAGAAAAACATTCCAAAGGGCGATCCAGCGTTTCTTTCCAAAATAGAAGGGGCTAACCGTTTAGCCCTTGAAGCAGCCCAAGAGGTTGAAAAGCTCCGCACGACAATTCAAGATTTGCAAAGAAAAGAGGAAGGGTTATCTGACTCAGATTGTGTGCAACTGGAAGAAATGAGAGTGAAAGTTTTAGAGAAAGTTAAGCAGTTTGAAGAAGCGGACAACTTGCTTCAAGAGATAATTTCACAGTCAGAATCAAAGGCATCAGTTGCTGGTGCCAGTCAAACAGAAACAAACACGGCAGGGACGTATGCTGTAAAAAGAAGTGAAAGCACTACATCCACTCCGCAGTTACCCTCCCATTCACAAAGTCAGCAAAATGCACCAGTATTGGCAAAGAAATCTCATTCTAATCATGAGATAGTTGGTGGGGGAGAAACCTCAGATTTTATAGTTTTAAAAGATAAATCAGACATAATATTTTCAGAAGAATCAGAATATGAAAATGACATTATCAATATGAATGAGGGCAAGCGCAACCTTGAATTTCATGAGAATGGGGCGATGCGAGATTTACTAGCCCTTTATCCTGGGAACAATATAGTTGAAGACTCTGGATTAAGACCTTCAGACCAATTAAATCTTATAAAGGAATTGTGTAGGAGAAATCAAGATTGTATGCCAGTGGAAGAAATGATTGATATGACTAAGAAACATGAGGAATTCCAAAAGGTGAAAAGCAGGTATGACAAGCGACCGACTCAGCAGAATCAGCCAAAAAAGAAAATGGAGAAACCTGAAGAGAAAAATGAGCGTGAAGAATTTTGGGACAGCTTTCCATCACCTGAAAATAATGATGACATTTACCGAGAAAAGATATCAACTTTACGGCGGCAGTTGATGGATACGGAACAGGAAGTGGAGGAATTAAAGTCAGAAATAGAAAGAATTGAATCAGACGCTAATTTCCGAGTTAAAATGTTACGAAATAGCGTTAGGGACAATTTCGAGAGCTTAAGAATTATTCCAGATTATCTACAAATGGTGGACCAAAAGTTGAACGAAACTTTACAACATAAGACAAACCTTCAGCAAGCTATGGATAACAAAGATATAATTGTCAATGAGCTTAAAGATGAGAATCGCAATTTGGAAAGAGAGACCGACAAAATTCGTGAGCAGTTGAGGAAAGCAGAAAATGGCAAAGATTTTCTAACGTTTAGGAACACGGAATTAGAGAAAAGTAACACTGATCTAAGGTAAACTGGGAATCACATTGAAGTTAAATATCACTTGAATTGAATTTTATTTGTAACAAAAACTTTTTTTTTACATTTTAGGAAACAAGTTGAAGATTTAACGAAACAGATAGGAGAACTGACGTGTCAAATTCAAGCTCACAAAGTTGAATCGAAACCGTCAAGACCGCCGCGACATGAATCATGGGAAACTCATAAGTTGAAATTACAGTGCGCAGATCTGAAAGATCAATTGACGCAGTCCAAAAAGATAATTCAGACTTTGAGGAAATCAAAGACAAAGGTATGATTTTCTAACTGAATGTTGTTGAATGAATGTTTCAAAATGGCAATAATCATACTAATATGTTTTTTGATAATTTTAAATGAAGATGATCTGTAGTTTAAATCGACGCGTAGATGAATTAATAGACGCATTGCAGAAGTCTCATGATCAAAAGAGAGTTTTGGGAGATCAAATTCACAACTACAAAAAATCTTGCAATCAGCTATTTTCAACAGATTTGGGGATACAACAGCAGCAGCGGAAGAAAAAGTATTCGCGTGAAAGGCATCATAAAACAAGCAACACAGCTAAATCACAGCCTGTTGAGGTTCACGAACCCTTAATACAACCAACAGTGACATGGCAAACCGGATTCGGAATAAAACTAGACGATTTACTTCGGGCACCGCCTTCTCTAACAAAACTTCACGCCCCGGCCCCAAGTGCAAGTATCGAGGATTTTTCAAATATAAAATTGTGTTTTCAGTAGATAACAATGCATATTAGTAATAAAATGTGACTTTATTGATTTATCCCGTATAATCTTCAAATAAAATTAAATAAGTTTCTCTTTCTCTCTTGTAAATTCTTTATACAACTCCAATAATTATATCCACAAAGTAATTGACGACGAGTTCAGCAGAGTCCTCTTTGGCATTCAGTTCCTCGACAGTTCTTCTCCCAACGAGCACAACTATAACATCAGAAATAAATACAAATCGTCAGCAATGAAATTATTTTTCGGGTTTGGCCATTTCAATCATTCGAAGCTCCATATCTTTCTAACCTGCTGTAAAAACTCCTCTCCATTTAAAAGGCAACTTGTTCCATAAATAACTTTCTTTTGTTTTGTAACCGTCTGCGCACCACCTGATGTTTTCTTAAATACATCGTTGATGTTATTGTATTCGTGATAATTTCCTCCACCAACCACAAAAACTATCGCTTCATTGAAGGACTGCGAACTACGTGCACCGGTGGTTTGTTTAAGCTGTTTGGGGTCATAGTACACGTAATCTGAAGTAAGATCTGATTGCTGCCCTTCAAGTAGCTCTTGTACAACACGAGTGAGAGGTAGAGCCTAATAAAAGGAAATGAAAGTTTTAATAAGTATTTTCTTTCTTATTATTATTTCGTATTATTTATTTCTTGGAAGTCAATTTGAGTCGAAAATGAACTGTAAAATTACCTGTTTCTTGAATACCAAATTTCTAACACCCTCCATGAGAAAAGAAGTGCCTCCCACTAGTTTAGAAAATAAATTGCTTCTGTCATCTTGAAGGTTGATCAAGTTTCCTGTTGGTACTCCACCGCCAAGTGCTGAGTATGCATTTGTGTTACTTAACTTGGAGAGCGACCTGTGTAGAAAAGTATTTTTTTATTTTAGCAGTGCTACGTCTCACAAATGACTCATCACAAAGTACTTACATCCATTTTTTGACAAAGTCAAAGGCTTGCTTGAATACAGTTTGTGGATCTTCTTCTCCTAGAGCACTCAAGCCAGTTTGAAACTGATCTATCTCGCTTGCGGCAACTTGTCCATTGTTTAAAATGTAGTACATAAGAAATAGTCGGATCTTGTCCTGGTAGCTACCTTGAAGTCCTATTAAGGATTGTGAAGGATTTTGAATGAGCTTCGTTTCCAACTCGTACAAGTTGTCCAAATGGCGGGTCTTAATTTTACTCAATAAAGCTAAGGATAAAAAATATCAGAAATTAGTTCGCATTCTAAGTGTGAAGATGCATTATAAAGTACAGCGTATGCATATTTATAATTATGTTAACATACCTGTAGCAATATTCATATGCTGATCCAACATTTTCTTCTTTTCCAATAAGGCTGGTAAATCTTTGATGGCATTACTCAAACGATTGGTATTTCCACTCAAATCATCATTGAGTTCATCAACGCCTCCAATCTCAACTTTTAAACGACGAACCTCATCTTCGGCTCGCTTTACTTCTTCCAATTCATTCTGGATGGCTTCAGCAACTTGATTGAAAGGAGCACTTCTTAAACCATCCCAAAATGTATCCCTTCTACCGTCAAGGTCATATGTCTTCAGTACACCATTTTCTTCTACTTTCACCTGATTCCTTGTTATTCCGAGCAGATCGTGAACCAATGATTGATAGTTCCAGGAATGAGTTAAGCAGGTTGGGAGGTCTAAATTTCTATCATAAATTATTAGCACAGGACGACTATGTGTAGAAGTAAACAAGCAATTTCTAGGATCCCGAAGATGGTCCCGTAGTTTCTTGTCCAAGGATTCCGCAACCATTGATGCAGCAGTATTTCTTGGTGCACGTATAATTGGTATTTGTTGAAGTTGTACTAAAACACTAAACAATGTGTCCACTAGAGTTTCCAATGTTTGAGTCAGCTCAGTATCAGGTGCCGTAGTGGTGTTTAGACCTTTGGGGAAAAAAGTAGACAATAATTGAGTTATCTTTTGAAAATAATATTCATGCACCCAAATTACTGATTTATAAAATAAAGTGTAAAGGTAGGTAGGTAATGTGTAAATAAAGGTCATCCTACCATAAAATGATCCAGTGGTTCCACTTGTAATGAAAAAATCCTCCTCCAAACAAATAAAATCACAATACTGGTCAAACACTTTCTGTACACATTTTGGATCACTGGACTGAATGGCTGCGTTTGCCAGATCTTCTATTTTGGACCTTGCTATGGGATTAATAAAATTGAGATAAAAGGATCCATAGAGTCGGCTTTCAACATCCTTCGATATCTTCTCAACGTTTTCATCCGTTGGCAATGTGAAGTATATTGCCGGAACATCGGGAATAGGTGTATGAACTGCATTCAATGCTCTGAAAAAACAATCAATCATTTTTATAGTCCATGCATTTTAAAAAATGTTTAAAAAAGGAACACAAAATGTGCGATCTACTTGTAATTATCACGTACATATGAAGTGTAACTCCATTTTCCCTTAACTCCTTCACGCTAATCAACGGAGCTAAAATATCTTGGCCAATTTTATCAAAAACGAGTATCTTCCAGACAGGTTCTGAAACGTCCACAAGTTGTTCCGAGGAAGAGTTGTTAAGATTTAACATGGACAAAAGGCTGGCTGCAATTTAACACATTTTTTTTTACTAAACTGAGTTATATCTAAAAGTAAGCACTTGGAACCATTATTTCCACAAAAATTAATACACTAATATTCTTGAAATGCCTTACCTAACTGTCTCTCTCTGAGCGACATGTTGCTGATTATCAATTTCGTCGTTTAAAACTTCACTGAAAATAATACTTTTAAACTGAAAAAAGGTTAATCTTAAAAGTACATGATTTAATGTTTTTAAATCCACTTGGTGTTGTCAGAAATATTTTATTTCAATTACTGGAGAACTGTTTATCTGTCAAAAATTTCTCTCAAGCTGTTAATGTTTGTACATAAAAACAGATGACTGGGGTAAATGATACATTCGTTCTAACGTGTCAGTCAGAAGATTGTTCACAGTCACAGCATCCCGGTGGTAGGCTTCCTCAGCATTGGCACTGGGCTGCTGTTGGGGTACGTAGTACGTACATTTAATGTCTGCAGTCTGCACTCTGCACTGTACAACAAATAATATGCATTGAATTGACTTCACTTGACGAAAGGGAATAGCTTAAAAATTACAATGATGATGTGGCAATCTTTACTTTTACCCCTTTGTTTCTCACTTTCAGACAGAAGGCAAGACGAGACCAAATCATATCAGTTATAGCTTATAGCTTTGCTTGTATTGTACAAAAAAAATTATCGTGATATCCAATTTCCAAATGTCTTGCATCATTTTCATGTAATTCTTCTTATCAGTCATTATTACCAAAACTTGTTGAATTTTGATAGTAGTCTGTAGTCATTAGGGTTTGATTCAACTCAGCTTGTACTCACTTCTCGTACTGACTTTGGTTCTCACGAAAAAATTATTCAACATATCAGTGAAATGAACAGATATGCAATAATTTATGTCGCTGATTTTTAAATTGGATAATGATCAAACCAGGCTCGGTCCGGAGCTAGGATTAATCACTGACTAAAATAATTAAGGTCTCTTGGCGTTTGTGAATGATTTTTAGGATATTTTTATTTTATAAAATGATTGAGAAGATGAAGTGGAGGAGTTTTTGGTTTAATTGTTGGGTTTAATTTTATTTTGGGCATAATTATTGCATGATAAACAAATACATTTTGTTGTAAAGTAATTTCTTTACATAATATAATTTTCATTTCAACTTTGTTTTACAGATATTCCAATAACTTGATTTATACTGATTTATTACTGAAATTCAAATTTATACCATATTGCATTTACTATACAATTATTTTGTGTCATAATTTATGATCTGATTATACGGAGAAAATAATTTTCGAAATTATATTACAATACATATTTCCATTTACACATAGTTTTTGTAATTGTAGCGAATATCGACCAATCGTAAGGTAAGTTTTTTTATATTTAAAATATACATACATATTTACATACAAGTGTAATATATCTTCAAATAATTCTTTCAATGAAAAAATTAAACTGTTTTTGGATTTTTTAGTTGGGATTATTTTATGGATTTGTAAAAAATCATTTTTGTCCATCTCCTTCATTCCAGACCCCGACATTGATTTAAAATTAACCACTAAAAATAACTTTCACATTTAATATTTTGGTTCCAAATTTTTGGCATTTATGTCAAAAGATATATACATAATACATCAAAAACCATATCCTCACTTCAAAGGTGAAAGGTACGAGATCATGAATCTCATCAGATTATTGCATTCAACATTGAACATCTCATTTTATGGGTTAACGTTTTAAAAACACGATTAAAGTTTAACTTTGTTAGATCAACAAAAAAGGTTACAATTCGAAATACCAAAAATGTGCGTATTTGCATAATACATTCAAAATAAGAAAAAAATACTATTATTGCTGTTCTTTTTCACTCAGCTTTCTTTATGCATTTCTATGCAGCTAATTTAAATTGTGAGATTCGCCACTCTGTCGTTACTCCAATGCACATGCATCATTCAGCATTTTTGAAAGTCTTTCGGATTTCATTTTCACTCTGAGAGCAAGCTGTGTCGTGTCATCCAAAAGTGGACCAAGCATTTTAACTTTATTGTCAATAGATCTGTGCTGAGACATCATATGAGATTTCAAAATCTGCTCTGGAGGATCAAATGAACTATCAATAAGACTTTTCAATTCTTCCGTCGTATGATGCGATGATGACGGCATGTAAAGTATGTCCAATGATTTCGCTCCACCCATCCGCTGAAGATGATTTTCTAACCGATACTTTGTTGAATATCCTTCTTGGAAGCATGCATACTTGTTTCGTTCCGCCTCCGCAAGTTCATAAAATAAAGATTTGGCTTTTGTGCTATCACCGGAGAAATTCCCACTGTGCAATTGGTTCAGGTGAAAGTTGGATTGTGAACTGCTGTTAAAGCTCGGCCAAAAGTGTTGTTGCGTTTGTGGATGATGATGATCGATCCCCTGATTCTCATGATTGTGACCTGATGATCCTGATGCTGTGATTGTTGTCGTTGTCGACGGCGAAATTTGTGGCGGTTGAGCAGTGGTTTTTGTCATTTGTGGAACTTTCAATAACTTTTCCCCATAACCTTGATGTTTTCGATGGGCTTTCAAAATTATGGAAGGATGGCGGTTTTTCAGTATTGACTCCGCATCTATCTCTGCAGAGGAGCCTCGGAAGCCACTATCTTTGTCTCCGCCAGAATCTTGACTCAGATTAAAATTTGAATCAGTCTTCCAGTTTTGTACCTGAAGCAAAAAAGAAAGATTTTTTTTATGATTCAGAATGCCCCAAACCGGCAAGGCAAAACTAACAACGATACTCACAGAATATTCTGCCATCAAAAATAATTGCATTAAATTTACCTTTTCCATCCAATTCGAGCAAGTTTCTTGTAGTATACCATCATCCGATTGACAAAGCTCGGATCCCAATATCTTTTGATTTCCAGAACAGTCATTCGGACAAGTCTTCGCATTGACTTGTGTGTGCGCATCATATTTTAAAACTTCATAAACTGTTTCAGTAGCTTTATCAATCTTTTTAGAATTGTCCTTCTCACTACTTTGTGCAGCCACATCTTCCCCATTACTAATACCACATTTATGTAATCCCTCTGCTGAAATACATCTCCTCGAAGCCAACTCGGAAAACATAAGCAAGCTTTGATGTTGTTGATGATGGTCATCATCACCAATCTTTTTGAAGGTGGCACTACTTCCTTTCTCCGCACAAGCGGATGATGATGACCTTCCATATGAAAACCTAATTTCATCCACACGATTCTCTGCATCTGCACACTTTATAGCCAAATCATGACAACTTTCCCGGAGCTTGTTTATCAGCTCATCTTTCTCCTTAACAATTCTCAGTGTTTCACGCAACTTGTTCTCCACTTCTGTCGGGGATATTTTCTGATCTTTACTTTTACCACCGACAGAGTTAACTAAATGTTCACACTTTGATTCCGAAATGTTGTTAACTTGATAAAGCTCTTCAAGGCTAAGCATTTGCTCAGGCATAATACGCGTTTTTCTCCCTTGCTCGTCAATTGCTTTTACTCTTTCAATATATTGCTTTACTTTACTCTCTGCGGTAATTGTTGGGGCCAAAGCTGTATTTGTATGGCTTAAAATACTGTTATGTGACTGAGACTGTGACATTGATGCAACTTTTGAAGAACTTTTACCAGCAATTGATTTAGTTGCTTTTAACGGTATACTTTTAATTTTGCAGTTAGGTTTTGTCTTTGAACGAACTGGTAATGGAGGACCTGCTTTAAAAACAGGGAAATCTTCGTCGTCATTAACACATGGAATATTCATGTTTGCTAATTGTTGTATAAATACTTTGCAAACTTTATCACACGATTTGTTGTAATAGTAAACTTTCTTCAAAGTATAATATTAAATCTTTATATTTTAAATGCGATTAACTGATAGAAGAATTGGCATTTAATATAATTAGTTAGCACAATATGGTTAATATGAGTAACAGTGTTTTAGAAATATGTAGGACTACAGCAATGAACGCAGGTCGCACATCTTCTGTTATGCATGTGTGTATCTGGGTAACCCCTTCGTCGTAGTCGTAATACTTGCTTCCGTCTTCGCTGTTTGGTTGAATCATCACAAATTCAGCGTAACAAGCATACTACTTCAAGTGGAAAAAGGTTTTTTCTGATATGATGACGAGAAAAATATACGTAAGAAAAGAAAGTTATACGGAATGTCATAAAAAGAATGTATGGTCTTCTTATACAAAACAGGTTCAATATTGGAACATGTGTAAAACTTCTGGAAAAAGTTTTTCCGTGCCTCTCTGCCTGGTTGATAGTTTTCATGTCATATAGATTTTACACATGCGATACCTAACATCCATGTAACTCACATCAAAAACACTTGGCACAAAACGTCGCGTCACTCACCACTATACTCCATATTCCATATACCATATATTAAATACCCTTTAATTCATAGTAAGCGTGGGTTTTGGGAATGTAGGGCACAATGCAAGCAGGAAAAAGGATTCGGGTCGGATTTCAACTCCATGAAAGGAAGTCCCGAGTAGGGTTGCCGAGTGGTTTCATTTCCATCCCCTATCCTGAACTCCTATGTCTGTTTGTTTGATACACAAAAGCACGATGTGGATTTATGGATGTACTTTTTACTTTATGGGACCCGACTTTTTGCTATTGACTATGCTGTTTTTATTCAAATATGTACATACATAAGTATCTTTTATACTTTTTAGAACAACACAGTGTAACATGAATATTCTTATAATAGATATATACATAGTTCATCTTCAAAAACTATGTTCATTATGTTTACTTCCTTTCCAGTCGAAGTATCACCATTACGAAAACAGTAAACAAGGAAAATGGACTTTAAATCTGTGAAGATGGCGAAGGAGATTTTCTGCAGCTGCATCTGTCAATTTAAATACGAAGGGAAGATGAAGGGATGCATTAAGGGGAGAATATTATGAAAAAGATTGCTGGTGTCTTGAGTTTTATGATTCAAATGTTACATGAAAGGGTGGAAGTGTCCCTTGTAAAATACATAGCTTCGTATTTATTATTTTTGTATTGTCACATTGCTTAAAACTTGTCCTATTTTCCAATATGTAGCTGAAACTAAGTTTTGGAATTAATTTAGGCAGGAATCCATAAGAATTTGACATTACAAATCTGTGAATTTAGGTATCAGTGTAGGGTAAATTTTTTCTCAATTTTTAAGGTTACTAAATGGCTACTTACCGATGCTCAGATTGAGATATTATAAGTACTTTTATGCTTGCATACCATGCACTACTGGAAACGAAAAACTCTGAAAGACAAAATATTTTTTCATTCGAAAATCTTGTTTCAAAAACTGCCCCTACCAAACTGTATCTTGAATTAGTGTATGGGAAACTGAAATATACTGGCATAATTCTTTAATTTTCTTAAATTTAAAGGTCAAATTTAGAATGACAGGTTAGATTGGCACTGGTTGTTGTGCAGCTTGGTACCACCGATATATACCTTTATGAATAGTAAATTTAAAAAGAGGAGAAGTCTGGAACATGAAACATGAATTAGTAAATGCTTTTGGGTTAATGGGAGGAAAGGCATAAGACTAGGAGTACGAATGAAGTTTAGCAACGCAAAAAATAAATACTTCATACTTGCTTTAAGCTTGATTTAGTGATAGTTCATATCGTATAAAATTCAAAATTATTTTTTCCTAAAACAAATCAATCATGTAGGCTAAACGTTAAGTTAAATCCAAGTTAGGCTACAATGATAAATGAGGATAAGGGTTTATCGACTTTATGAATGACGCATACAATATTTCAATATTTCTTCATTTTTCTGCTCATCCCAGCATACATTCCACAACTAGATAAGTCTAATGGCTTGCATAAGAGAATTACAAGTTGTAAATCACAAAAACAACACAACACGTGTGTAATTTTAATGCAATAAAACATTCATCCATGCTAAGCTCCTTTGTGCAAACATAAACCAATCATGTAATCAATCTCGACCCTTAAATGACTTATTATTTTTACATTCCTTTATGGAATTATTTTATTGATGTACTTTTTTAAACATTTACTTTCATAATACGTAAACGTAATAAAATTTTATTCTTTCCTGTCTACACAAAAAAACATCGCTGTGCTGATTTTTAGATGAGTTTAATCGAATCGAGCTGAAGCCAATATTTACAGAAACTGAACTCTGAACTGGACGCAAATTGACTGAGATTGATCAAAA
Organism: Entomobrya cf. arborea Gr-Col-00668; assembly: GCA_034699025.1. Classification (NCBI taxonomy): domain Eukaryota; kingdom Metazoa; phylum Arthropoda; class Collembola; order Entomobryomorpha; family Entomobryidae; genus Entomobrya; species Entomobrya cf. arborea Gr-Col-00668. The sequence continues at coordinate 3,144 of JAQIWN010000616.1, read as the reverse complement.
CTTATTTTTAATCGCCAGCAAATAGTTATTTTACAGCAAAGCTAACAGGAAGTAAATCGATGAGTCGGCTGTGCTGTATCCAAGCCTCAGCTAATTGTAAAAATTATGATGATTAATTAAATATGAATTTAGCATTTACTAAAGTCCTAGACCTTCCTAAAGCTATTTTCTACCTTAGTTGGTCACTTAAGCGAAAGCTTCTCAAATGGATGTAAAGCTTTAATTAGAAATGTGCATACAAGGGCAAATACAATATCATACTCCAGGTGAATAGCCCGATATTTATTTTCAGGCTTAGCAAGCAAACATACAAATAAAATGAACCAAAATGTTAGTCATAATAATATTTAGCAATTTGATGTAAGTGATACAGATAATCCTTTGATTACAATTTTTATAGACTGTAAATCATTTCTTCTCTGTTTGAAAAGCGCGTGCAGGACAAGTCATTTTATTAAATTAAATTATCAAAAAGTTAACAAACGGAGATTATGTGTACTACCAAATACGTAGTTGCCCCAAAATAGTTTTTTCATTCGTTTGAGTATAAAAGGTTCCAAACTGTTTGGAATTCTATACCAGTGTCAATTTCACCAGTGTCTTGGTTTAATCTAGCAGAATTTACTTCCAATTTTGATAGATTTATCCGGACATAGTGGTTCAGGTTAACAAGATGATTTGCTCCGCAGGAATTTTGATTTTGAGTTTGTTTTGTGGGTTGAGCACCAGCTCTCCTACTACACAAGCCACGATTTCCAAGGATGTCAACGACTTGAAATACTACTACTATCCGTTAGAATACCTACATTTTGCACGTATGCATGTTCAAAAATAATTTTTTCATAGTCCAAAATTATCATGTTTTTAATTTCATTTCCAGATCTGCAAGTAATCAAGTGGAAATCGCATACAACAACAGGAACTCATTAGATGCATCCAACATCAAGGCTGGAGCGAAAACCATCATCATTGTTGATGGATTTCTTTCCGACTCCACCAGTCCCATGTCCACCCTTACCAAACAATGTAAGTCTGTCATAATGAACAATTTCATGAATTTGAATTTCAGTATCAAAAATTTGTTACATGTTTTTTTTTCTTTAATCTTCAGCTTACATTTCTCGTGGAGACAGCAATGTGATTGTAGTTGACTGGGGAAAGCTCTCCGGCTCTGGACTCACTCTTGGAAATCTTCTCCAAACTGCCAGCGCTTATATCACCGTTTTGGGAAATGTTGGTCCAGCTGGACAACGCCTTGCCGAGTTCGTTAATTTCTTGAGAGTAAATAAGAACATTCAATTTGCTGATATTACAATCGTTGGACATTCCTTGGGAGCACATATCGGTGGTGCTGCTGGTGTTGCAGTGAGGAACAATTACAATTCCTTGATCGGTCGTATTGTTGGACTTGACCCTGCTGGTCCATTTTTCTCCCTCCAAGTTTCAAAGGATAAGCGTCTTCACAAGGGAGATGCCGTTTTTGTCGACATTTACCACACCAACAGGGGAACATTGGGAGACAGTGATCACGATACCGGAGATGTCAATGTTTATGTGAATGGAGGAAAGGATCAACCAGGATGTGAGGAAGCCGATTCAGCTGGATTTGCCGGTAATTAATCTCAATTGATTAAGTTTTATTCAAAGAAGATAGTAAAGAATTAGGCTAATTTCCATTATTTTTTAAACTACAGGTTATTGTAGCCACTCATACTCTTGGAAATTCTTCAACGCTGCATTCAGCAACCTTAAAGCGTGCCCATGCAATGGAGATAGCGCTTGCGTCTGCACAACTTGTGAGTACACCTGCAACAATGGTATCAACGTTGGCCCCAACATTTCCACAAGGTACGCAATCAAAGTTTTTATGCAACTAAATATTTTTTAAATCGCATAAACTAATTATATTATTTTCCATTAGCGCAAGAGGTCGGTATCACATTACCCTTGGCCCACTGGAATAAACCCAGACAAAGTTTACTAATAACGTTTGACAATTCGGACAAACTAATATAATTATTCGGTCATGATATATTTATGAATTCATTTTCCAAAAAATAAAATATAGCACATTCAAAATTCTCATTTCTTTCCCATACAATCATTCAAATCTCAGATTCAGATAGCATATCCACATCACAATGAAAGCTATTCTAAGCCTAAAAGTTCACCTTTGCTAATCATGACATAAATACTTTCTGGGTTTTCATTTCATATCAAATCATGAATTAACCGCATTTGCCAAGCTTGTTTGATTGCATTATGAAATTACATTTGAGACTTCCTTTTTACAGCCTTTATTACTAAGTATGCTATGTTGTTAATACGGCCGCCCACAACCTTTATTTGCATGCCTCAAACTACAAAACCAAGATTACAAATCTAGTCTTGCTTTTACCGTCAATGAAGTCAATGTGAGGTCTTCTTCCCATTCATAAAAACATCATATCGTGCAATTTCATGTAACAGAACTTCAAAATTTTATGAATGAAAATTTTTACTACGAGACACGTTAGCATATATACCTACGTCAGAAATGGTATGTAGCGCGTCACAGTTTGTAAGTTTACTAACGATTCATGCCATTTTGCTAGCATAGAATAAAACAGAAACTATTCTGCACGCAATCAAAAGTTGGCCGGAGGGCTTTTACTCATATTTACTATACTCACAGCGCAAAAAGAAAACCTGTTGAAATGGTAAAACTACTCTATGCAGAAAGTAAATGAAAAGAATCTTTAACGAAACAGTAGTTCACTATTACTGCTTTATGCAATTACTGAATCTTGTACATAAAGTAAGAAAGAATGTGTATTTCATACAAAAACATCAATGCAATGTGCAGTTACTTTTTTGAAACTTTCTAAATCCACCACTTCGCAGGATAAAGGAGCACAATCTCTTTACAATTACATGTTCTTGTTACACGAACATATCCTAGATTCTTTTGCCAAAAGTAATGAATAAAAATACATTGTTATGCATGATCAAAAATATATTTAAAAGAGGAAGAGCATTCTGTCTGAAAGAAAATCCATAAAAATTATTATGAAGCATTGTCAATAGTTTTAAGGCCTTGTGTCGTTTTTTTAACTAAAAAAATTGCAATAACTACGACATTATTTCAACCTTTAGCTACTTAAA
>JAQIWN010000615.1:0-29502 GCA_034699025.1 Entomobrya cf. arborea Gr-Col-00668 | reverse complement strand
AATTAAAACGGCATTCAGATTAAGCAAAATCTGATTAGTCGCAAGTTACCTATGTGCTGATTGTCAGGTTTATTTGTTCATGCCAAATACAGTCCCATTCCGTTGACACCAGTCTACTTTACCGAAACATATGCTGGACCTGAGAAAACGGATCTTCCTGAGCCCCTTAAAGATAGGGAGAAGGAATCCACGCAAGGGGAGCACAGTCGACAGAGCTCCTCCTCAGATTCTGGTGTAGTTCGGTATGATGGAAATCGATGTTACTCAATGTAGGTTCTAGTTTATATATAAATATCCTCCATTTACATTTAACAGTAAGACAAATCATTAACAATTACTACTTGAGTTCACTTTAAACAGAGAAATTGCTTCAGAGTACGGAAGCTTAGAAAGGAATTCTGGTAGAAACTCCGCCCTTGCTGTTCCAACGATCTTGGAAAGAGAGAAAGTGAGCTCTTCAAGGGTAGACTCAACCAGGGTCGACCCAGAAAATCTAATTGACCAGTTACTTCGGGAGTCCAATTTAGAGTCAAGTCCGAGTGAAGGTAAACAAATCTAATAAATATACATAGTAATGAACTTTTATTTTGGAACTCTAAGCATGAACTTGGACAGAATATATTTTATTTATGGATCTTTTATTGCAGGTGGCGGTCTAGCTCTCTTCATCGGCAAGGACGGCTCAGCTGCAGTGATTGGTGACTGATTTTCACAATAATCAAAATAGTACAGTTACAATCTTTAATACTATGTACACGTAGTCAGTCATTTCTACCAAACGAATCATATTCAGATGATCTTTAGTGACCAGTACAGTGCAGATTAATTTGGTGGGCAGTGCAGTCATTGCTACCTTTTATCAAGTTGCGCAGCAGGCCAGCTATCCTATCATAATCAAAACGTCGTAATATGAATTATTTCTGCTGCAGAGCTCTTTAAGTAGCCATTGCAGAACTTTTAAAACATTCAATAGTAATCCTGGCCGCATAATATAATGATTGCCATTGCATAATCAAAACAGCATAATACTAGAAAAGGGTCATATATATATTTAATCACAATTATAATTACAATAGTTTTGCGAATTCGCATTTTTCTATGCATAATTATTAACTATAGTGATATTAAGATTTATATTTATTATAATGATGTCATTCTCGTCACGTCAGTCGTCAAACTAAACAATATTACGGATGAATAATGATAATGAGCATGGAATCAACGCGAGATTATTTTACAAATCAAAAAGTGAATTTTTAAAGCATAAAATCAGCAACAAATTATATTCGAACATGTCAACAACTTTCTTCCGTTCAACAAAGATTTCGTTTTTTAAAAAGTACCATTTTTACTAGTTCAACCAAATATAACGTACCATTTAAGCATTGCATCTGTATTACATTGATAATTAAGAAATATCTTTCTTACTACGGAATGCAAAATGATTGTTAAAGTTTCAGGCATGATAACAGAAGGGTTATTAGCAAAAAAAACTTTTTTTTATCGTCATGCGCATTTTGCGCTAATCAAATTTTTATCGAAAGTTATTAAGCGAAATGTCTAGAAATTACTAAAAAAAATAAGCAGAATAGCTATAATATGATTTTGTGTGTCTATTACAAATGATAAATGTGATCACCGTTATTATAAAAGTAACAAAAAAGTTAAAATTTAGGAACAAAAGTCGATCCGTAACTACAACTAAAATAGCGGATAAAACTAGAAATTTTTAAGTAAACATAAGTGAATAAGGTTAAAGATAAAGTTGTATTTAATTGTTAATTGTAGTTTGTCTTGATAGATGAAAAAACGTACAAAGAAAATGTTATGTAAGCAAACCCTTTTTGTTTTATAATATTTTAGGTATAATTTTAAACATGTACCTTAATTTTATCCCAAGTTGTTGTTGTGGTAGCAAATCAGAATTCCCTTTGTTTTATAAACTAAATTAATTACTGGCTGTAGTTTAAAAAATTGTATCCTCATCTTTAAAGCTATAGAAAATTTTACATCTATTTTTTTAAATGCTTAACAGTGCCAATGCCAACAGTTTTTAGCTACAATTATGCTATAGAGCGAAAGCAATTCTATGGTTTGCAGTAATCTCAAAATTTTCAAACTCTAAAAAACTGACCACCAATTCAACAAAAAAAACAGGGATATCTTCACTAGTTTTACTTTTGAATTTTGTTGCTGATCTTTTGCTACTACTGTCAAGAGAGAATGGGTTCAGATAGAAAGGGCGAAAGTGGTTTCCACAGTGAATGTTAAAAAAGTATTATTATTATTTCCACACATGCGCGTACTGTTTTAGATAAAACGGGTTTTATCATTTATCAATAATTTTTGTTTACACTGTTTTTTGTTACTAGAGAGGTTAGAAAGCAGTTAGTTGCGAACAGGTATATTTTTTGAAAGTTCTCATATTTGTGTTAGTCTTTTCGCAGTTCGCATGTTCAGTAGTCCCGCAATTTTTACTTTTACGCGTGCTCGATTATATGCGTGTATTATGCAAGAAAACGTATATAATGTAGCAGAGCAACTTGTAATAATCTTGTCAATTTATGAGATTTTATATATAAAATAGCAGATTAATCATAATACATGTATTTTGTTACTTTGTGAAATGTCAGCTTCTTTAAGTCTAATGATAGATGTGGCTGGAGAAAATAAATGGAGTTATGAAAAAAAATCATAATTAAGATATTAATAACAATTAAAAAGTGATTTTAGTGCAAGTGTATAAATTTTATTTGGGCAATTAACAATAGAGTTTTCAAATGTGTTTTCTGACAAACAGTGTGAAGAGACACATTACTTGTTTCTTATAAATTATGAGAACGAAACAAATTTTGTTTACACTTTCCCTACTAAAATACGCAGGTAGGTACATATAATTAGAGACATCGGCTGTTACTAAAAAATTGTTACGAAATAGCATTTCTGTTAAACCAAAAATGTGCTCATTCATTACTTTGTTTTGTTTTGGTCAGTCTTGCTCCACCGAACAAAAAATATCGTTTTATCGATAATACACGCAAAATTGTTTTTGTAAAACGAAAAAACAAAAAAAGAATATTTGACATGCGATAAAATGAAACAATAATAATCATTAAATAAATGTTATTATATTAAATTATGTACTATGATAATATGAACAGAACAATCTCTATATATGTATAACGTAAATTGACAGAAAAAAAAACTTTTTAATAAATAAAAAAGTAATTTACAAAAAAAAAGAAGAAATAACTACTGGACTAGCTAGTTTCAAGCATGATTTTGACGAATGACCGTATGGACACAAACGATTAATACGTACATTTAAAACTAAAAAGTTACTTTAACTGACTAAATTTCATCTAAATACGTAGTTAAGCTCAGCATCAACTTAATGATCTAGTATAAAAAAAATCTTGGATCAGGTAGCAGTCTTCCTTAAGGAGGAAAAGGTAAAGGATCGTCACCGGCGTCCAGGATTAAAATATCATTTTTGTACAGTTCCTCATATTCGTAAAATTTTTGCAATCGCCGAGCAGGACTTAACCTTTGCACTGGGCTACTACTACTGCTTATAAGGTTATTCCTGGAGGTTTCTGTCGTTGTGTCAAAACAGATAAACGGTGCTTATTAATACTATGATCACTACAATAGAAAAATATAAACCCATTTTTGCAGTAAATTCCTACTTTTCTTACCGGAACCCATCACAATCCCAGTCATTAGGCTAGAAAAATCATCACCATTAGTGGAAGAAGATACAGTATTAACTTGTGGACTAAATGGTTCTAGAGAAATATCTTCTAAGTCTTCAATACCTCCACCAGAAACGAAATCCTGAATAACGGAAATATCGGGAATGAAAGCGTCATCCAGAGCTTCGTCGATCACATCAACTGCCAGATCCGAAGAGAAAAGCTAAGAAAGACACACATAAATCAAATACTGTTTTTTTGTTAATCTCGTTGGAAGACGTTTTGTAAAATTCTTACTTCTGCCATCCAAGTATTTCCCTGGTCTGCTGAAGAGGAACCAGAGCTCTGACGACGTCCTCTTTTGCTCGCATTTGCATTTTCATCTAGATTTACATCATCACTGCCACTAGCCTTCAATAACCTTGTCTTTGATAAAACAGCCTCGAAAACGGCCGACAAAATATCCTTTTCCTTCATACTCAGATAGTAAATTTTCTCATGAATTAATATCGGAAAATAGTTCAGACTGTCAATCAAAAAAAATCGAAAGTAAGCGAGTGTTGGTAATTATAGTGAAGCAGTATGCACACGTAGCTGGATTTTTGGCGCCTTCTCATGAGCACACACGACAAGAAATTAAAAACCATAGTATATGAAACTGATCCACTGAAGGAATGGGATCCTTAAGTTATTTTAAATTTACTTTTTAATTGTAACACGAAATCTGGGAATGTAAAAGAATAGTTTTGGCGAATCGATGCGTGATGATTTTAAAAATAAAAGATCCACATTTGCAGAAACTGGGCACAAACAAAGAATCATGCCTGAAATGACACAGCAACATACTATAACGGAACACCGAAGATGATTTCTAAAAAAGACAGTGAAAAAATATGAATACAAAGAAGCATGGCAGCATGAAAGTCAGCTTGAAATGATGTATGGAATTAGATCGTTGACTTGTTCATTTGACAATATTTTTTATTCTTATTCACATTTTTTAATGCATTCAGTTTGATGAACCGAACCGAACAGAGAGTTATGCATAAATTACAGAATTTTGTTGTGTATCTTAAGAATTATATATATTTTTTGCATAATATTCTAATTTTTTTCAGGACATGAAACGCATAAATAATTTTCATAATGACAATTCTTAAATTAAATTAACAGTTAACATTTATTTTGAATATGGTGATGACAACAGCTTTTAATACTTTTGAATAATTGTACAAGTTATTACTTTTTTTTAAACACAAGTCGCAGTCGTTATTGTCGTGTCGTTTAATTTTGTAAGCTCGCTCGGTCGGCATGAAATGATGCATAGCAATACTTGTCTGCACACCGGAGAGAAATTTAAATAAGATTTTTATTCTTTTTTTGAGGTTTCGTGGATGATTGGTAGACTTATCGGAGTATCGTCGGAGGGTTCAATCCAGGACGATGGTCTGCTGGACCCCCCTGGTAGCTGCAATGTTGATTGGTGTGACGTCGGAGGTTCACTCTGAGCTCGAGGGCACGCAATGCCAAACTCATAGCCAAAATCGTACTTAAAGTAGATTAAGGGGTTGGCATCCTCCACCGAGCCATCACCTGAAGTGGTAGTAACAACTGTCCCTGGGGCTTCTGCTCCTGGGCAAGGCCCTTTCTTGTCACCGTCTCCTAAATTATTATTACAAATGAAACATTCAATAAAAAATACAAAACAAAAAGATTCAAATGTAATCTCACACAAATCAATTAATTATTACAAAAGGTTACCTTTTTCCGAATAGTCTCCCAAGTCACTTTGTATCTTCCTTTCCATGTGATTATAGCAGAGTCCTTGAGACAAATGGCTGATATTGGCCTTAAACTGTTTATTCATTTCTTGCATGTTTTTGTCAACCAAGCTACTCAAAGAGTCTCTTCTTTTTTGTTTGGCTTCTCCACCTGGAGGCACCTCGAAAGTCACCTTGCGCCACTGAGACAATTGCTGCTGTTTCTCCTCTCCAGGTTTCCATTTTGGCTTGATATCGACACTTGTTCTCTCTTCCCTGTCGGAGGAGCTTGAAAAATATTCAAACAAGCTTGGACTTGGAACAAACTTCGTTGGACGTATGTATGGAGCGTCTTGGCGCCTCACTGGACGAATTAGACCTCCAGATTCCTTTGACAGTAAAGAAGTTCTTGATGAGCTGCTTATGTGTCGCTCCTCGTCTGTTACCATGATGACTGGTTTCTTCAGAGCAGTCTTCTTTGGCACTGGCTCTGTTGAAGGTAACGCCAAAAGAGACCTGTGTGACTGGGACCTTCTCGGCAGAGTTGCTGCTGATTGGTTGTGTTGTATTTTCATAACTTGAACCTTTCCCATAATATTTTACCAAGATGAAAAAATAATGTGCATTAATTTTAAACCTTAATTTCATTAAAAAACTCTTTTCGTGTGGACATTTTATAAACGCAATGACATTCAATAAGCAACTTAAAGGTGTTCCAGAGAAGTAAAGAACGTCACATTTGTGGGATTTTATCTGTTTCAAATAATTTACGTTTATTTTTTTCAAGCAGAGTAGATTTTTGTTATCCGGCAACATAGATTCAAGTCGCTTGCGTTTTTTTGGCAGAAAAGTGCACATAACATAAAAATTATACACGTCATAAGACACGAGCGAACTAAAAATAAAATAATAATGATTAAAATTAAATCATATAACATTGACTAATTAATTTCTATATAGCAGCAATAATAGCAGCAGCGTAACATTCACTAGGTTATAATATATTTTCGAAATTTATTGGCAACCAATATTGTTGTCTGTTTTAAATGGTTGCTATTAGTTATCATCATCAATTTACAGCCATGGCTATTAACATAATATTCTTAAATATAAGTAATAATCATCAGTCCAGTACCAGTTGTCATCATAGGATGTTTAGGTAAATATCATTGGATCATTAATCCTTCCTTGACAACTAATACTCAACTTTAAAAAATTGTTTCAAAAAATGAATACTTACAGTAACGTAAAATTCCAGGTTTGTTTGTCACTTGGTATATAAATGAAGCAGCCACATTCAAATTTTTCAATGATTAGACTACTAAGTCGAATTTGAAGCAACAATGAGTATGACATAATATAATAAGGTATTAATGTTTAATTATAGCAACCGCTTAATTATAAGAAATAGCATTAATCACGATTAAATTGTTTATATACATTTGGTAAGTTTAATAAAATGATAATATACATCAAAAGTTCTATGTATTTCTTCTATTTTTTTGGATAAATGTAGCTGCTTATCATTGCCTTGAAGTTATAGAATCATTTATCAGTATTGAACCATGCTTGCTGACCTGGATAACTTTAAGCGCACAGAATGATTTGCTACATGGTACTAAACTGACATATGACCTACCTTTCAAAACGCTTACCGACTCACAAAATGCGTTCTTGCTTTTTGACCAAAAATGAGACTAGATATTTTGGGATCACAAACGTCACATTAAATAAGTTACGCACATAAATAATTTATAAACAATAATAATATTCTTCAACATAAAATACTAAAGGAAACTGACACAACGCACATGACATAAACATATAATATGTACAGTATAATTGTGGTATAATCATATTTTTACAAACAGAAATGTACAGTTAAGAATAATGACATTGTAATGTACAAAGAGGATGAACGAGGAAAAAATGAATACGTGAGGAAAAGAAAGCGTTCATTTTTAAGTTCTTTGTTACCACAGTAGAAATACTAAACAAAACTAAAGAAACTAAGAGTTTTTTTTAAATCCACCACAGAAGAACAGTTTAATTTAAAACCTGAAAGAATGAACTACTAGTGAGCTGACTAACTACACACCTAGCACCTCTGTTCTAAAATTAGTTATTTTTTCAAATATTATTTGAAAATTAGTTACAAATAAGCTGCTAAGTAAGCTTGATGAAAGTTGTTTTTATTTGGTTAATCAGATTTTTTAAAAGTTGTGTTTTATTTGTTACGTTGAAATTTATAAAAAGTGGAGGATGGATAGTTACCCTGGAACCGAGAACTACTTGTAGTGGAGGTTGTCGAGGTGGAAGATTGGCTCACCTTGGAAGATAAAGATGAAGTAGTTGCTGTGGATGATGACGAGGATGACGTGATGATTGATTGACTTTGCTGTGAAGTTGATCCAGAGGAGACAATTGCAGCAGTAGGTATTTTCGAGGGGGTAGAAACAATGACTGGCTTTGGTGGGGGTGGAGCATACATGAAAACAGGAGGTTCTCCCGGAGGCGGAAGGAAGCTTTGATCAAGTAAGGAGATTCCGCTGGGATGTATGTCTGTAAGTGGCGGGGGAGGATGCTGCATTAAAGATCTAGTTGCTGAGGTGGATGACGAGCTTTCCTCAAAGTTGCTGTAGGATGTGGTAGTTGATTCGAAAAAATCCCGTTTTTCATGAAACGATGATGCGTAGGTGGAGGTGTCCTGTGGAACTTCTGGTGTGGTAGGTAAAGGTGATGTCCATCCCGTTAGTTGAGGTGGCACCGGAGTTGTTCTTGGAGTGGACACTGTGCTGACATAGTAGAGAGCCGATGCATCAGGTGCCGGTGTGGCACTTACAGGTCGAGAAAATGATAGGGGACTGGGCAGAGGAGAATACGGAGTAGGGGAAGATTTCAAATAAGATGGTTTTGGTGGAACTTCTGGCTTCATCATTGGGCTTACGCTGCTAGGTGGAGGGATCGGGCTAGTGATGGGCGAGTAGGGAATAGGAGTAGTTTTTCGTCCCCAAGGAGAGGAGGATGATGGTTTTGGCGGTACTTCTGGTTTCTTTTTGGTAAGAGTTCCTGTAGGACTTGTTACAAATCTCGTAGGTTGCGATGGTGGTGGTACGGGAGATTGACTGGATGTTGGAATGCTTGATTGTGGAACGGTGATTGGACTTGAAAAGCGAATCGGACGAGCCCATAGCTTATCCATTTCTAAAGCTTCCTTGTTTGGGGTGGGTGATCTTGCACGTTCAGGAGCAAATCCTATTGGACTCAAACGGCTACCCAGTGGAGGTGGAGCTGGTGACAAAGTTGTTTGAGATGCAGGCATTTGTGGTCCTGATGAAGTCGAGGAGAACATTGAAGTTGAAGAGGTCGACATTTGCTGCTGAGAAGTAGTGGTTTCAAATGTAGAGCTTGGAGGCGGCCATTGTTTTATAAGGGACTTTACACCTCCTCCAGCGGATGCGGCTACAGGAAGAGGCGGCTGCTGTTGTGTAGGAATTTTGAGGGGAACTATTGGTGGTGGTGGCTGTATCATGGTTGGAGCAAAAGCTGAAGTAGTCATCAGAGGAGGAACTACTGGGGGTGCAGGAGGTATCCATTTAGGAGGGATAATAGTAGATTCTACCTCGGATTCATGGTCTGATTCCCGCATCCGTTCAGGAACAAACTTGCTGGGTTTGATGTAACGAGTTTCTGCAGAACTCGAACTTCTCTGTTCCTCGTGTCTTTCCTGCACTTGAGTATTACCCCCGATCGTATAAGAATCTTGACTAATTGAGCTGACTACATCATGAGTCATCTTTGGTGGTTCTGCTAACAGATATCCTTCTAATGGACTGGGGCTAACAGTTGGCGGTAGAATGGGCTCGATTCTAGGAGGCTCTCCGAAATCCAACACTTGTGCTGCTGTTGGAGTGACTGTTTTTCCACTTGGTGTATTTATCGGGATAATTCTAACTCCACCAAGTGGTCCCTCACTTTCCATCGTCTGACCTTCCACTTCATATTTTTTCACCTTTTCAAGGACTTGATTCTGACTGGACTTGGACCACAACTGTGGTGTTGGTGCAACAAGTATTTCTGGCTCTGGACCTGGAACTAGTCCTTCATCATCCTTCTTGAGTTGTTCTGTTGGGGCTGGAACTGATGGCACTGTGACCTCTGTCTTAGGATGTTGCCTGATAACTTGAAGGCTTGACAGATCTGGAGAAGGTACCGGTGAAATCACTTGAGTGACCCTCTCATAAAGACGCTCCTCTGTCGACGTTATTATTGTCGTTGTTGTTGTCGTGCTTTCTACCAAACTGGGGTCAAGCTCCTCATCTTTACTTGTAACCACTTTCACTTCACTTTTCGTTGTTGATGCAGGCTGTGAACTACTAGCCATTTTAGACAAGTGTTGTATTCTTGCTGAAGAAATGACAGATAAGTCCCCTTGTGGTGGTGCACCTTGGCCGTCAATAATATTTACCACGCATGAGGACTCCGCTTCCCCGGCATCGTTTTTGGCAACAACTTTATATTCTCCGGAAAATTTGTCTTTCTTCCCGGAATTAATCACTAGTGCGTGTCTTGTAGGAGAATCTGATTTAAATGAAATACCTTCCTCTTCACTTGCCTTTACGGGTTTTCCATTCAGAGTCCATTGAATTTGTGGGGAAGGCTTTGCAAAGACATCCACTTCCAAGTAAATTCGTTTCCCATTTTCGACTGTGATAGACTGAAGACGCTTGCTGAATACTGGGGGAAATGTAGTCTCTGTAAAATAATAGAAAATTTACCATTTAGAACAACTTTAGGGGCACTATGAGAATTTTATAATTTAAGAGTTTTCTTCAACCTACTTTTTACGATGAGATCCGAAACGCAACTAGCCAGTCCGTGCTCGTTACTTGCGTGACAAGTGTAGCGACCGCCATCTTTAACGGAGACAGAGGAAAATTTTAATTCGGCTTCGCCATTTCTCTCGTTGTACAGGATTTGCAAGTTTGAATCTGGTCCTGGTTGAAGGGCATCTGAACTGTTATTCTTGGTCCATTTCACTGCTGCTGGTGGAGATGCTGTGAAACAAGAAACGCATAGGAAAAAAATTGAGAAAAGATAAGCTGTGAATGATTAAAATATACTTTTGTTTGAAAGGACGATGAAATCGTGTTTTACCGTCTATTTTGCATTTTAAACTGAGATTCTGCAACCCTTCGTCTACCATTTTTCCTTCAAGTGGAATCACAAATCTGGGGGCCTTTATCAAAGCCGTTTTGGAGCCCGTTAGAGAAGCTTTTCTTGATGGTGGACTGGGCTGAGGCGTTTGTTGGACCGAAGGCTTTGCAGGCTGATCAATTTCCTTTGTAGAAATTTGCTCAGGTACGGCCTTCTGCGTAAAGAAATGTGGAGTTAAACATATTTTTTAACAAAGGTAGATATAACTATTTTCTATTTTACGTTGAACATTGAACATACCTCAAAATTTTCTTTAACTATAAGACACCCAAAACACCTCGCATCGCCCCCAGCATTGACCGCTTTAACCATGTAGTTGCCTTTGTCAGCTAGATCCACTTCCTTGAAGTGAAGTCGATACTCATCCCTTATCTGGCAAGCCTAATTCAACAAAAACCACACAGAATTACTAAAAATTAAACTTCTGATTGAACGCACACTAAAAATATAAAAACAACTTCTACATTACCTGGATTCTGTATGAATCCTTAATCTGCGAATTGTTTTTCCACCAGGTCACATCCGTTAATACACCTGGGTTTTCTTCCAATTCCACTTTCATTTCAAACTCATGTCCAGCAGTTACCATCTCATCTTGGATAATTTTCTTAAAAACAGGCGCTTTCACTGGCATCATCTCCTCTATCTCGTCAGGTGTTTTCTCCACCACAAATACCTGGCACTTGGAGCTTGCCTCCCCACAGTTGTTCAACGCGCTCACAGAATAAATTCCATTGTCCCCTAAATCTGCCTTCTCAATTATGGCACTACACTTATCACCATGAAACAATAACCTCAAATTTTTTCCTTCTTTTAGAGGTACTCCATTCTTATACCAAATAACTTCCGGCTCTGGATTTCCTATGATGACACAATCAAGCCTGATTCCTTCTCCAACTCTAGCCCTGGCATCCATCAAGGGCATTTTGACACAAGGCTTAATCTCCGGTCCACTTGCACCGATTCCATCATCCTCAGAAACATTTAATTCGGAGTCAGAGGTTTCTGCAGGTAGTAAACCTTTCACAATAATCTGACAGTCACACTGAGTCTCTCCACCACAATTTCGAACTAAAATTGAATACTTCCCGGAATTAATTGGGTAAGCTTCATTAAAAACCAGCACACTCCTATTGTCATCCTCCGTGGTTATCTCTGCTGAGCTATTCGATTTTGTCAGGATTTTGGTATCATCCTTAATCCAAACGATGTTACAGTCTGTTGGTGATTCCCATTCGCATTCAAGCTTGACCCGCTGGCCTGCTCTACTCATAAGATTCTTTGGTAATGGTTTTGTTATTCGAGGAGGTTGTCGAGATAGTTTTTTACTTATGTCCACATCTCCCTTAATTAATAGCTCTACTTGAGTCTCTGCGTCTCCAAGTTTATTGGTTGCAACACATATGTAAACTCCATCGTCCATGCCTCTAACAAGCTCGTCGAACATTACCTGACAGACTCCATTGTTAAACGTGATGATGTAATCTGGACTTGTGTCAATGCATTCTCCGTCCTTAAACCACTGAACAGTTGGTAAAGGATTCCCCTCTACTTTAACTTGAATGACGTGACTTTTTCCGTGCTCTCCTTGCGAAGAGGAGGCATGTGCAACAAAGCTTGGAGGAAGAAGAAGGCTTGTAACGGGTTCTCTAATAGAGAGACGGCCGCTGGTTTCCACTACATTTGGAACTTCAGAGTCGCCATATGCTCGGCAAGTGAAAATTGCAGAGTCTTCTGGGAGAGCTTCGTCTATTGTGAGGGTTGCCAGAGAACCAGACACAAAGTCAGTCTTGTAGTCTGGGTTGTTTTGAATTTCCAAACCGTCTTTCAGCCAAATTAACTTCTGGATTCGACCTGTCGTTCTATTTCAAATTACAAACCAAAATTATGCATAAAAAGCATTATACATCATTCGAAATCAAATGTTTGTCATTATTGTGAACAACCAACTTACTTGCATTCTAAAACGACCTTATCCCCTTCATTGACCACGAGATCTTTCAAAGGCTGTACAAACATGGGATCCAGATATTCCTTCGAAACTCGTCGCGGCTGTTGCTGTTGTTGCCCAAGCAACTGCTGTTCTACCAAATGTATATCCACTTGCTTCATAATGTCAGTTTCCATGGACGTCTCCACCATCGTCTTGACAGCCTCAGTTTGCGTTTCAAACGAGCGAACACTCTCACTAATTGTCTGTGTCAGTGTATCCCTGTTCTCCTTTTCCTTTGGTCTGATTTCTTCCTCAATTTCCTCAAACTGAGTTTCCTTTTCCACCGTTTGAGGCGGCAGTTGTGCTGGCGGCAGTGGACTCATAGACTGTCTTAAGGTTTCCAAAACAGCTAATGTCATTCGCTCTTTCTCTTTTAAATACTCTCGTGTTTTCGCATCTAACTCCTCTTGTGTTTCCACAACAATGCTAGTTTGAGTGCACATCTCCTGAGACTTAGGACGAGTAAAACTTGGTTCCTCTTTTACCACACGGGTAGGTACAATTAATTCTTCGACGACCTCCTTCTCTTCAACTAGTTCTTTGGGTGGTTGAGCCTGTGAGGCTTCTGTCATCATGGTAACTGTTGACTTTTTTTCTGAGCTTGTTGATTTTACAATTATTTGAGATTCCAACTCTAGTTCCACTGAAGAAGGTACGGACTCGCTTGCTGCAGCTGCTGCAGCCGACGCTGCCATGGACTCAATTTGCTTTTTTATGGTTTCCAGCAACAATGCCAACTCACTTTCAACCCTTTTTATGTCCCCGACAAACTTCGTACTCCTGTCCCTCAATGGATAATGTTGTCTGGTTTCCTCCTCTTGAGATACGTCTAATCAAATATGATTTATTTAGTTTATTGCATGTAATATAACAAAAATCGATTTAAAAACTGCCCACTCATCGAATTCTTACCGAAAATTATCTTTGATATTCTCTCAATTTCCCCTAGTCTTCTTTCCTGTTCATTTTCTTTTGTCTTTAAGGTGTCCAACTTTTCCAAAAGGTTCTCAATGGTCTCAATAGTAATTTCAGGTTCTTTCGATTTCGCAATGATTTCGTCAATTTCCCTATTTACTTTATCGTAATGTTCGTATGACTGAGAATAACAAAAGGTCACAAATTAAACTACATTGCCACAGCGGTATTTAATTTGTCTTCTATTGGTACAAAATAATGCTTCTTTACCTGCTCAATTAGTTTGAAATATTCCAAACTGAGGAGTATCAGTTCTCGTCGTTTAGCCTTGCGATCTACCAGAAGATTCAATTTGCCCAGCAGATTTTGTGCCTTAACATCAGTTTCTGACATGCCTGCTGTGGTGAGCAATCTAGACAACTTGTCTCGAAGTGTCTACAAAACATGAAATATTGAATCCATTAACTGTTTTTTTTTGCAAGCACTCATAAAAACAATTTTGATGTGTTTTAAACTCTCAAGTAACTTAAGTACCTCAACTGTCCTCTCAAATCTTTCAAAGCTTGCTAGATAAGCTTGGGCATCCGCCAGATTATTTCCGTAATTACATGGATGCTCCAACTCTGAAATCAACTCGTTCAGCGTCCGATTGATCATGTCCAAGTCATTATGAATCATTTTCTCTGTGAGCTGCCTTGTTAAATTGTCTTGCTGCTGAGATAAGCTACCATCCAATCTGTCATGAATTATTGCTGTACACAAACCACGAAGTGTTCGTTCTTCTTGTTCAGCTTGGATTGGAGGTTCCTTTAACAAGTTACACAAAATACATTTTAAAAAATCCTATGATAATTATCACAGAGTTTTAGCAAAACTAAATTACTTACCTCATGTCCAACGATTTCAATCACATGCTCCAATTTTTTCTTTAGTTCTTGTTCCATTCTCCCCGGAAGATAAGTTTTCCTAAAGTTGGTTAATTCACTCAACTCTTTCTCGATTCTCTCCACAGTTTCTACCGACGAATCCTGTCCCGCCGCCCCCACTTCTGCTACTTTTCCCAACACCTCCTCAACCCTTTTACATGTATCCCTTAACCCTTTAAGATAAACTTCCAGTTCCTTCGTTACCCGAACATAGCTCTCCTTAAGACGCTCAAAGTAGCGTTCCCAACTGAGCTCTTCGGTAGTCTTCTCTGTTATGCCGTTGCCACTAATTTGGCCACCACTTGAATCCTTCTGGGCTTCCAAGATTTCTGCCGAGGAGAAAAAATAAAAACAGTAATAATATAATAATTTTATTACATTTCCACGTTACTTGTCACCATAAAACATGCCATTCATTTTCTCGTGAAAACTTTGGGAACTGAAAATGAAACTGAAGAACGGGAACACACACAAAAAACATACTAGCAACTAGGATTTGTAAGTCGCAGAGTTGGTGGTGGTGGTGTGGGTTGTATTAATTTTACAGGAAGTAGGCAAGTCAAGATGGAAGAAAAGATATATAGGAAACCCTAAGGAAAAACGGTCACACAAATTAATCTGTCAGAAAAGATAGAGATCGAGCAGCCAAGTCAACATAAAAGTCATAATATTTAGACTGTCCCCATGTATCTCCACATTTACCAGCCATTAAATTATATTCCCAACTATTCAGACTTTTATATAAACACTCATTTTGACTGTACTCTCACATCATAAAACTTATTTTGCATTGCTGACTTCAACCAATTAAACTACTGATGCGTGCAGGAAAAGTGTCGAATTTCACATATCTCAAAGTACTAAATACTCTGAAAAAATTATATACTTAAATTTTATTGATTTTTTTTTCTTTTCAAGTACCTTGTCTATATCCGGTAATAAGAGGCTGGAAAAAGCCACTCAACGTATTCTGCAGTTTATGTTCAAGTTGCTCCCTTATAATCGTTTCCAGTGCCACCGAAGTTTTCTCCTCTGACCTAAGTGTGGTAGCCACCAAATTATCATTCAACACAGGAAAGTAGCATGGTTGTTGTTGTTGCTGCTGCAGCAGTCCAGCGGAAACGGAAGAAGGCAATGACGATGATGGTGATGTTGAGTGACCAGTGTCAGGCTTTCCGAGCAAATGATGATCCAATTTGACCTGCAAATCCCGCGTCCAATAACGAGAAAAAAACTTTTTAGCAGATTCAGAGAATAGAAGGAGAACTGTGCCACCAACAACTACACAAATGACTAAAACAAGACTAATGATCATCGCAGGGGAAAAATCAACTGCACATGTGCTTGTTGTACAACTACCGCTACTATCGTTTTGTTCGTTATCATTATTGTTACTACTGGGCAGCATCTTTCAGAGATTATTTTTTTCTTCACTATTTCGAGGAGACGAGAGAAGGAAAAATAAGCACTTTTTATCTTTTTTACACAAAAAGAAACAAGAAAAGAAAGATGGATGAAACAGATAATCAGTTTAAAAAAAGGAAAATATGCTGCTGAATGTGAGTATTAGTTAAGTTACTGTGTATATATTTTCTTGTATGTTATATCTTGTTTGCATCTTTCGTCCTCGTCTTGTCTTTCTTTTTTTCGGAGGATATAACATCACGTCACGTTCCACACGTTTCAAACATCACTTCATTTGACTTGGCGTGTCGGACGCAAAAATCATGACGATCCTTGTTCCAACTAGTTCCACACATTTTTTTAAAAAACATTATCATCACCATCATATCGTTATCATCTTCTTTCATCCCACCATATATTATACTCCTCCGTAATTATTCCTCCATTCAATATCAACTCATAATAATGAAAGAGCATAAGCGAAAGCGGGTAAAATCTAAAACCCGACAAGATGAAGACGCCATGCCGAGTATTTTACATTTAAAATAGGCAATGGGCAAGATGATTGCAATAGTAATAATGGTAATAAAAAGCAATATGAAAAGTAGAAGGAATAATTTTCCTGTCTATTTATGAGGGAGGAAATATGACATAAGTAAGTATTTATGTATAAAGAAGTATATTTGAAAGGATAGTTGTCATGGTAACCTAGTCCCTAGTCCGTAAATCAATTTAGTTTGTCTGCGTCTGAAAGAGTGTCCCTAATTTTCTATGAAAAAAGTGTGATGGGAAAGCAAAAGTGACATGATGAAGTGATGACTTGATTTGATTCAGTTTTAAGAAAATGCGAAGTAATCATCATCATCATATTTTTTTCTCGTGAAAAGCAATGTAAGTAAGCAAAGTCATTTTGTAGCGAAAAATGGAATGACATGTTCTTTTAAAAAGGCATATTTTATTACAACTTTCAAGTCAAGTGTAACAAAACAGAGTTGGAACATTTGGAACTTTGCTCCATCAGTTATGTGCGAAAACTCTCATATAAACCATTTTGAAAATTCGGTTTCCCCGATGATGATCCAACATCCAAACCAGCAACCACTTTTTCTTCCATTTCCATTACTGCTGTGTTTTTACTTTTTCCCATGTCAAAAAGTGATAAAGTGAAAAAAATATCACAATAAATAAAAAATGAGTTGGCTTGAATATGGTAAACAGAGACCTTTAGGAGACTTGCAAAATCTTAAATAAAAAAAATCTGCAAAGACACCCGCAACAGAAGCAGACGAAAGAGAACCAGATGCACTTTTTTAACTACTCCAAAAAGCAGTGTGTATCGTCATCTTTCTTTTTTGAGTTGGCACTAAATTTCACAACCATCATCCCATAAAAAGCTATAACAATGAAATAAAACTTACTCCTTGTGCGGCTGGCTTAAATTTTAAATCTTGTATTTTGTATTATTTATAATACAACACCACCACACAACCAAAAGACATGCCATGAAAAAATAAGACATGCCTTCATTATCATCTTCAGTGGAAAAAAAAACTGGTGTAATGTAATGCAATGTGCAAGTAATGTAATCTCTGATAAAAATAGGCTACCATATGTGTGACCTACTTTAAGTGATTTATGGGATCACTAAAAAACCAAAAGGAAGGGAAAAAATCAACCGTGAAGAAAAATTTTTAAAGCATGGATATTCACTTAAAGTTTTGGAGACTTATTGGTTCAATGAAAAGCTTTGGTGAAAATTGTCTGAATGTGAGATGCATAAAACATTTATATTTTTCAAAAATTAAATGTTTTCAAAAAAAAAATGTTGCAATATTCCTTTTTTACATTATGTGCATTTATATAAATATTCTTTAGAAGAACATATTTTCAGTTGACAAAATAGAAAAGCAGCAGTCCGGAAAAGAGTCGGTTGTAAACTTTTCTTTTATATGAGCCGTGTAAAACACCAAAGAGTAATAATTGCTCAAAAGAAACTTATTGGAATTGCCGTTTTAAAAAGCAAACAGTGACAAAAGACGGATTTATCTTTTAGCAGGATAGTTAGTCGGGAATTTTATAGGTTTTGCAAACAAATTGTCATGATAACTATGACGAGCACTGGTGCCATTACATTCTGCGTGATGGTGTGAATTGATGACATGATATGATGATGATGATGACGATGATTTTTTATGAAGGGAAAAACGAGTAATAAAACATGCATACTTAATATTATGCACATTGCAGAATTTTTAAAGGCTAGTATTTTTAGAAATAATATTCCTACTCTAAGCAAGTTCCATAAATGAAAACAGATGGATACAAAAGTGCAATTTTTTTGTTGTCTCGTCAAAGTTTTACTTTTGAAGACGATGTTTAACAAATAGTAAAAGTTCATCGGGACCGGAAAGTTTCAAAGGAAAGCTGGTAGCATTTTAAAAAACTAGAATAGCGGTCACATTCACAAATAATAAAATTCATGTGTGTAATGTCCATGTGGAAAAAATAAATTTGTCATTAAGTTACCCACATTGGAATATATATATTTTTAAAGTTTTAAAACATGATAAGTGCATTTTAAAAAAGATTCATGAATCAACTATTTAATATAGTATTTCAGTTTAACTTTTTTTTTGCGTGGGAGTAAAAGATAAAAAGTAAAATTAGGATGGACATTTGCAAGACGTTTTCCGACTCAGAGTTGGGAAAGGTGTCATGTCAGCTTTGTTGAAAACATTGTTTTATATTTTGACGGTTTTACAAAGAATGCGAGAATCATCATGATCATTATACCTAATTGTCCTACAAAAGAGATTCGAGTCTAATCGACTAACAAACGAGAAAGTGAAAGTTGATAGCGAACCTTGTAAGCTTGACAGATGCCATGAATTTTGGAAGCGGTCGCCAGTTGGTTTTGTCGTTGCCGGTATTTTCTATTGATTTCCTCAATCCTTGCCTCCATCCTTGACAGATCCAGGTCAGGATCGGAACGGTGAACCTGAAAACCATTATCAGTTTCCAGATCAGTTATAATAATAATAACAATTAAAAATATAATACCATCATGATGTCATATACGCTATGGACACCACCGCGTGTCGCCAAGAAAAAAAGGAACATGTGAATGCATAAATTTTGTTTTGAAAAAAGCTCGAAAATAATACAGACAGAACTTGTTTTCACGCTGGTATGATTGCATTCATTATTTTTTTCGGAAGTGAAAAAAGAATCTGGGCCATTGGAACAGTCGTTCATTATAATCCATTGCAACACAGTAGCTATGCATATTTTTTTTGTTAGTATACTGCAATGTGGATAAAGATAATCGTTTTTAGGGCGGTTTTTGAGGTGACCACCACATATATTTATGAAAAAATTGGTTATTATAGCATAAAGTAGGTACATAATAAGCTTGTTTGAAAGTTTGTAAATTGAATAGGAATGGTTCCAACCGTTCTACTGGTCTTGTATCGTTTATTTCTGCAGCAGTCTGTTTTTTTGGCTGGTGTTGTTTTTGGCAAAAAATGTGTAGCTTCTTAGTTTCATGTGGTGGTGGCAGTAGGTGCCAAGCAATGCCAACACAAATAAAGAAAATTATACAAAGAAACGTCTTTTTGTGTGTGAGAGAGAGAAACCGACGACACTGTCAAGTAATGCAATATTGCTTGTTCAAATAATTAAGCTAGTTGATCCCAAGAGAGAGAAAGAGATAAATGAAAAAGAAACCGAAAAAAAATGTAAGAAAAAAACTTGTTCTTTTTTATTGATAGAAATTAGCAGCGGATAAGGCAACTGAAAGTGGCGGTTTTTGAGGTCGGCACGATTTTTTGAAAAATTGCAATTAATTAATAACTGGTGCATGATGTTTTCGTGGACTATTTTTGGGATGTGAACAATAACAAAGAATTTTGATTTTCAGTTTACCTCGGCAAGTTGTTGCTGAATAGGTGCATATAAAGCACTGATATTATCACAAATCTTGGACAGCTTCTGATTTTCCTCAAAGTCGTTTCCACTCTTTTTCTGGTTGTCTAAGCTAATCTTTTCCCACTCTGCTTGATCCACTTGAAGAACCTTAAGCCACTCTCCGGCAATCCAATTTCTTTGTAAAATTAATTCTACAACAAGATTACTTAAACTTTTCAACTGATTCACTTTCTCCTCCGTGCTCAATTTCTCTTCTTCACTTAAATTGGGGTAAATCTGATCCAGCTTTTGGAGCAACTCTTGAAAATTCGTTTTCTCAGATAGAGCATCCATTTGAACGTCTTGAGTATGTTGAAACTGTTGAACACTTTGAATATCTACTGGCATCGCACAAGGTTGACGAATAAAAGATGTTTCCACATTTAATATGTTCTGGTATGCTTGATTAAGACTTTCTAGGAAGTGATTATATTCGTCGAGTAATTCCAAGTGTTCCAGCTCATCTTCAATCACAACCTTTCGTTTTGAAAGCTCTTCGTACGCAGCACGTACGCCCTATCATTATCAAAAAAATGATTGATAATATTTATCGAACGTGCCATTAAATGGGTTGGACATGTAAATAAATTCAAAATTAAACTTATGTACCTTAGTTCTTGGTGAATCCCAACCCAAAGAATCCAGTAATACTTGTCCTTTACTCAATGCATCATAAGTCAGTGAATTAATTTCAGCCTTTGAAAGATTACCACGGGATGGTGCTGCAGCTGCCTGTTGATCTTCAGGTGAAGTGGTTGCTGTAGCAGCCAACTCGTCCAACTTTTGATTTGCCTTGAGAATAAATAAAAAGCCCGGGTGTTTAAAACATTTAACTTTTTAACCAATTTTCATCTATATTCTTCAAAGAAATACAGGTACATCATCAAAATATTTACCATTTCAGCCAAATGGAAAAACTCTTTAGCATCCACCAAACTCAGTTCAAAATCAATCGACTCAGTGATCAAGTCATTGACAGTGCCAAGAATGTCGTAAATCTTCTGTTTCAAGCCAGACCTCTGGTAAAATTTCCCTTTGCTATGCTCATCCTGATCCAGCTTTCTCGCTGTAAGGAGTGCTCTCTCTTGTAGAATTTTCATATCCCTCACCATCCTTTCCAGCTCTGTTCTCTGACTATCTGCAGTGGTCACATTTGTCCCCAAGCTAAACTCTTGACTCTGTCTCTCCAGCCTTCTCATCTCTTCAATCAGCTCATTCATCTCCTTGTCGTACACCAGAAAATCCTGCATCTCCTCAAATTGCTCACGCTTCGTTTTCAACCGCTCTTCTAGCAACATGCGACGATCATGTAAACGTTCGAGCCACCTATGAACTTGTTTTGTGGCTTCATTCAAAACAATAACAAATTGCCATATTTCACTTCAAAGTTTTTTTTTACATTTTATACTCATTTTACACCCAATAATATACATATGCACTAACCATAGTCCACATCTCTCTTCAAAAACAGTTGTCTTGAATCTATGCTAAAGTTAAAGTCTGTAATTTTATTCAAAAGTTGTTGGCACACGTCGAGTGCCTGGGAGACACGTTTTAAAACGTCTGCCCGATCCTCTTTGAGTTTCCTCAGAGATGCGGAGACATCCTGCGGCTGTCCACTCTGAATTGCGGTATCCTCCACTGTGGGGATGTAATTGAATTTTGAGTATTCGGAGTGAAGCTGGTTCATTCGGTCGATACATGATTGAATCACTCTGAAAAATATGGATCATTCATTTAATATGTCAACTAATGTCATTAAGGTGAGTATCCAAACTAATCATACAATGTTAGCCAAGATATTTTTAAATTACTTGTGGCAATTATAAGCTAATTCGAGCACAATCCTTCTTTCTTCCAAAATACTATTTAAATCCTTCCATGTCTGACCCAAGCTGTCCGCCATGGCAGCATACACCTCAGCTCTTGGTTTTTGCGTGGCAATAAGGCTGTCCGCTTGTCGTAGTAGCTCTTCCACAGGACTTTGCTTGGACTGCAAATTTTTAATGACTTGACCATGGTTTTTTATGTAGTCCTCAGCTTCAGTGAAATTGTCAGGTAACTTGAGCAAGTTTGGGGTGAGCTCGATTATTTTCAGGTGGAGAGCTTGGTGAGGTGTCTGTATTTAAAAAAATGGAATATTTATCTTGCAAAAATACTTGGACATTGGAATGTAATGATTATCATCAGCATATTATTCATTTTTTGAAGTTGTTGAAGATGACGATGCCGTGTTGTGTATGAAAAGATAATAATGCATGGGCTAATTTTGGAGGGATGGCTCATTCCTCGAGAATTTTTGCTTGTGCCATAAATAAAAAAGCAAACGAGCATGCCGTCTTCTTTCTAAGCAGTGCAGATCCATTGGCAGTAAAAGTGGAGAAGTAGTGGTGGCGATATGCCTAATGTCTGAGATGAAGAAGCTCACGAAATTTTATGAACTTGCCATATAGTAGCCACATAGTCCATGGTAAAACTATTATGATGATCATGATAATGATTGCTATTGCTACTACTACATAACAGAATGATCTTGTGTGCTTCTTAGGTTGATCGACTTAAGTATGGCATGTGTGCAAAGAAGGATCATAAAACTTTGATTTTCTGACTTTTGACGCTTTCGAAGTCGTCGAAGCAAAAGGGGAAAAAATATGAAGAAGAGTAATAATAATAAAAGTGATTGGGGTTATTGCTTTGCTGCTACTGGGATTATCGAATTGGATTTTGTTATCATTATCACCAAGTGAATGGGCTTATGTGTACGGTACACACATTCCACTCAAATCAGAACAAGACGATGGAAAAATGGGAATAAAGCCATTCAAAGTAATAGTTTTTTTAATGGGCAAATATACCTACTTTCTACATAGGTATGTGTGAGTAACTTCTCACTGTTGTAGACTTTTTTTCTGTTTGTTGAACAAGAAGAATGGATTTGGACTGACGGAGGAAAAAATAATATTTTTGATGGTGATGACCGATTGATTGAAACTTGCCGAGAGTCAGAAGAGTGGATGATCCTCCAATAATCGTAATGGACATGAATGCGATAATGATATTTTGAGTACTTGCACTGGCTGTTATAACGATAAACGGAAGAACCAATTTTGTAGAAAGCATTGATTCAACACAATAATGCGTGTATATTTGTGCGTGGGAGGAAGACATAAGAAAATACAAGTTGATGGGATGGGATTACAGTCCACGTGACAAAATGAATGAATGGGCTTGATTTGGTAAATGATTTGTACTTCCAAGCTCTATTTCCTAGTGCATACTTTGGTACACAAGGGATGTGTAGAATGTAAATTGTTCAGCTAATCATTTAGGAATCCTGAGCATACATTACATTGCATTCTCCCAGTGTACTGACTGGAGTGCTTCCACATGTCGACTGTGAATGTCAGCGTCGACCTGCTTTTTAGTGTTTAATGAAGTTAAATGAGAATGATGTCATCTGAGAAAAATAAATAAAAGTATGTGTGACGCTGGCGTGAAAGGCTGGATGATAATAATAATGAACAAATGAGCTAACATCCAAACTATTTCCTATCTAGTATAAAAGGTTAGTAGAGTAAAGAGCAGTAGAAACGTCCTTCCGCTTCGTAACATCATCAATTCTATTCATTCTCATCATCATGATCACTAAATAGTATCATGTATGCAGTGTACTTCAGTATCACACCATCAACTATCAACCACACCACACACTAGAATCATCAGTTGAGTAACATGAGATTCCTTATTCAACACTACCACTGCTTATATTTTTAGATCTCTTATGAATTCGTTAGCTATTAGTTATAGTAGACTCATACTTATTTTTGAAAAAAATGCCTTTCATCCTGTTCACTCTTTCATACGACTTTGCATTCGCCAAAAGTTGATCTTCTTGATACTAGGAAGAAGTAGAAGAAGACAAAACGAATCTTGGGTTACCCCGGTGATCCGATCGCATCAACAAAGAAACCGGACCAGAGAAACCGATGAATAAACAATTGTATTAATTTACATGCGTGTGGCGTGGAGTGAACATATAAACAGACAAAAGTTCCATTGTTCGTTTCGTAAAAAAATATCATGACATGCTGACTGGTCATTTTGAAACTAACGTTTCTATATTGCGTTATAACAATTGTAATGGAAACTTTATAGTTTTAAGCGAATTTAAAAATCCTTTTATATTTTCGTGGTCACTGGAAAACACGATGAAAATGAAAAGATTTAGTTTATGGTAAGCCGAGATTATGTAAAATGTATGAATGTATCTCTGTGTAAAGTAATAATAAACATTAAACCGCTAAATAACCTTGATCAGCTCACCATCATCACACCGCATCTCGAAGGAAACAAGAAGGAGGAGGAGGTGATACGCAGGTGCTGGGATCATGTAAATTTCAATCTGAGCTGATAATAATATATACCTATTTACCATGACGATACGACACGAGCAAGTACGCAATGGAATCACGCTTTCAGTGCTTTTGACTTATGAAACGAGAATGAGCAAAAACAGAAGAGAGAACAAGTTTGCAATTAGCAAAGGAGAAGAAGCAGAGAACATTATGCACAGAATCTCTAGTGCTACTACTACCTCTGCAGATCATATTATGTCAAATGCAATGCCAAAAAGCCAGAGAGGTTTTTTAGTTTTTAGACAGTCTCTCAATAAAACATAAACACATTATCTCTCAACAAGAAAGCAATCAAAAATCCTGAAGGTAAATAACAATAATAAGTATAAAAAATATGAGGGAATGCAAAATGAAATCATCATCATGGAATCAACTTTACAACAACGGAGTAGAGTTGTATTTTTTAATATGCTGCTGTGATGCTGCTGCAAAATTCAAAGTTATGAATACGATTATACAAGAGTTTGTTTTTGCAAAAAAAAAAAAATTCTGCGAAAGAACCACATATTTTTATACAAAGTTTTATGCTGTTTGGATTCCATCTTTTCGATTCTAGAGAATGCTTTAAAGAATCGATCGACAGAAACTTTGCTGGTTTTAAACTCGCCTCTCCCTGACTTTTGCAATGAAGCAGTGTGAATTAATTCAGACATACCCTAAATAAATGTCTGAATCGATTATTTTATCGTTTATGAATGTATAATTTTTTGCTACTTAATCTGGAGAATGTTAAATTAACAAATAAACATGTCAAATTATGTACCCTAAACGTGATGTGCAAATTAGTGTATTCACATTAAATTATCATTTGGCAAAAATTATAAACTAATTAAAGTTCAATGGCTGGCTGAAAAAAAGTTTTTAAAAATGTGATTTGTCTTATAATGAATGGTGTGAGAAACATGCAATAAATGTGTTCCCAAACAAAATTGAACGCGAAAATGGTATTCAGAGGTAAGTTTTAGTTTTCGCAAATGGATTCTGGAATATTAGAATACGAAAGTAACAAAATGTAAATGACAATAATGAGTCAGAGTTCGAAAATAGATAAAAATAAATATTGAGCTGGGCCGAGAGAAAGATCAAGAAACACGCCTTTTGTATAAGCTTTTGTAAGCGGTACTTATTATGTCGACTTATACTATTAATGAATGTGACAATAGTAATGGTAATAAAAGCGCGCATCATTGAACATGGTTTGCAGTTAACGAAATCATAAAAACAAATATTTTAAGGATTAACATTTTACTGATGGCGATGATGAGGAATGATGATGATGATGCCAAGATGCAAATATCCAATTTTATGACAAGCACTAAAATATAAACATGCACATGTTTAACAAATCCATAGCTTAGCTGACAAACGACACAACGGTAATATTACCAATTTCCAATTGGATCTGCTCGTTGCTACATTTGCAGCATATTCATGAAAAGGAGAACCATTTTTTTTGACTGCTCTACGGTCTCATCTCAAATCAACCAATTCGAAAAACACTATTACCAACTTGACACTTTTTGAAGCTTAATTACGACTACCATAATATTTTTTTTCTTCAACACGAAAATCGACTAGTAGGTTGGAACGGTGTTACATTAAGTGTGAAAATTGCAAAAATAGTCAAAGCTATTTGTCAAAAATGAAAAGTACATACATATGTAAGCGAATTTACATACTTCGGGTACTTTTGTAAGTAGGATTTTTACAAAAATAATTATTGTTTTAGTTTTTGTACAACTTAATTTCATAAATGCCGGCTCTTTATCACTTCATCATCATTAACCCTCTCATAATAATAAGTCTTATCTTATCTTAATGGGAAAATGCTCTTATTCCAAAAAAATGCCTGTCACAATAAATGTTTAAACTTGTATCGCATATTGGACCATTCAAAGTTCATTGTCATCTTAATGTGACCATCTTACATTATTTATTCCTATCATAATTCTCATACAACGACGACAATGCAGATAAGGTTGATAACGGATGATGTTAAAAACCAGCTTTTTATATTAGCAGTGTCACGTCACATGACTTATTTATCAATCAAATTCTGTTTTCTTCTTCTGTTTTTTGCGTAGTACATCCATCATCATCATTTCTGTCATTGCGTCACATCTCTTGACTTGACTTGGCATAAAAAGGAATGAAAAGGTTTGTCCTTTATATTTGTCGTCATCTTAATATTCATGTAATCGATGCGAAAAAGGAGAAAAGTAAACTACTCCAGTCCATTAGCCATTTCTCATTCTCGAAATATAATTATCTCAGGTCATATAAATAATGGATGTAAATGTAAAGACAGTAAGAAGGAAGCCAACACATAATCATATAGTTGCACACCTTGTCAGCAATCAACAAAAAATTAAATATCTCTCCTCTGAAATATCAGGTATCAAATTACAGTTTCCTTTCAAGCAAGTTAGCTACCTCCGACGATGCAATGATGACGAAGAAAGTTTATTACTCCACACCGCCACCAATTTTCCACTTGTTGCAAAGCAGAATGTCAAATAACTTGCCCAAATATGGAAAACCAAGTGAAGCAAGAAAAGTCAACAGTTTTACATTTGCATTATTATCAGCATAATAAAATCTTGTTCCCAATGGCCATGTGGCCGGCCAGATGACCAACAATAGGGAAGTTAAACAAACAATATATTTATTTTGTTTACTCTACACGCACAAAACAAAAAAAAAACAGCCATGATGAATATAAATTTTAATGTGATGAATGAATCATGTCAATTTTAAAAATAAAAGCTGAGTAGGAAATGTATAATATGCGTGTGCGTTTTCATTTCATTTCAACTTGATTATTTTCAAACTCACCGAGTCTTCCAACATTTTAAGTTAAATTGTCTAACAAATAAATACACAGTTAAACTCCAAAAACTTTCGCATTGCTATAGCTTATTTTTAAAATCTGAATACACACAACATCTCATGACTTAATTAATATTTCAACGAGATAATTAAACTTATATAACACAACGTAAGCTTAGATATGAAACCAAACCAAGTATGACTCCACGGGTTCCGATCCAAACAGGTACAGACATTGAGGCGAAATGTTATTCTTAATGCCGTTTTTGTTTATTCAAACGACATGCCTTGCAATCATCGTCATCATCCCAAAATGAGATGAGTTTTTAGTTTCATCATCATTCACATTCACACACGCCAAAAATTGTATGTATTGCATGTTTATGTACATTCCTTTCCCTTTCCTTCTTTCAAAACTATTCATTCATTTTCCCTGCACACAAAACACACGCATATCACTCTTACAAAGTAGAAAACAGACAAAGTTGTTCATAAACTGATTTTTAGTGGAACATTTTTCCGGCTTTTTACACCACTGCTGACTGCTGTACCGGCGGGGCGCGGACGATGGACTACATATTTTTTTCTGGCTTCTTCCTTCCGGGCCACTTTACTTTTATTTATGCTTTCCTTCTTTTCTCGGATAAAAATGAATGTTTCGAGGGGAAAATTAAATAATGAAATGTTCTTGTGCTCTGCTCTTTTCATTTTTCCGGCATAATGTGATGATGATGAGGAAAAGCTTGTTTGTATCCCAGAAAACAAGTAATTTTTGTATAGCAAGAGGCTAGAAAGACGGGATATCCATTTCTGTGGTTTTTTCTGTAGTGAATCTTATGTAACTTGACTGACTGTGAAAAGAAAATCCGTCCGATGATGGGAATGTGCTATCGATGCATCATCATATCACATCACACAACAGCCATGTAAGAAAAAATGCATATGGTTGTTTTAATCAAGTATGGACGAATGGAGATGGAAAGATGTTGGTCTTTCTCGTCCTGTTTTGTTGCTGCTGAGACGACATATTTTTACGGTCTGTATATTTTTACAAGAATATCCAGATGTGCCCCTCAAAAAAGGAAAGAGGAGAAGCTCAGCAGCATCAGAGCAGTTACTATACATTCCTCTAAAACAACTGCAACTTCTTCTCTTGATCCCATAATGTTCCTCGTCAGTACAAGAAGACTAATTTTCCCCCTTCTCCTCTCATTATGCAATGTGGACGTTAAAAACAATGCTACTTTAAAATATCAAGAGGAGAAGGAAGATAGCCAAGAACAGACCAGAAGAAGGTTTTCCATTTTTTTTTCTCAAAAATATGCAAACTTTTACTACTGCTAAAGCTTTGGTGATGATTACGTTGATGAACTGCCTAGTTGAATATTCTTTGTGACGTTGACTTGACTTGACAGGGAGCAAAATGAAAGCCACATACGTGTTCACTTTTAATATGAATATTTTTGAACAGCAGCAATTTTAAGAAAAGAAAAAAATAATCTTGACTGCTTTAACGTCAGCATCAGCATATTTTTAATGCATGTTTATTTTATTTCAAATTTGAAGATGAGGTTTTACTATTCGCGGGCAGAAGTTTTACACCTCCTCATTTTAAAAATAAAAACTATTTTAGTTTTCTCTTTACTGTCACCTTTCTCTCTATTTTTTTTACCTTTTATCCATCATATTTGAATTTTTCATCATTTTAGCAGTCAAATAACAGAGACGTCAGCGTCAGCAGGCAAACAAAGTATGCAATTTCATAGAAAGAAGTGAACAGCACTCAAATTAGTTTGTTTGGTGGTTTAAATTTGGAAAAAAAGAAATGAAGGAAAAAGGGAAACATTCAAATTCAAGCTATGTATCAATGAAAGAAAATATTTACTTTCAAAAAATCCCGCTAAAAAACGTACCGTAAAATTTTCAGTCGAAGGTGAAGTGAGGCCAAGAACATTTACTTTTTCAAAAATTGAAAAATAAAAAAAGAGAAACAAAATGCACGAGCGAAGCGGGCTTTTCATCACTTTTCAAAAATCTAAAAAATTAAAATGTGATTTTAAGCAACGGTAAAGTATTTTCTTAATATTTTCAGTAGTTTTTAGTGGAGCCAAATTCAAATGATTTTTTAAAAGTGCAACTTAAAAATGTCAACTAACGTTGAATTCATAAATGCTTAAATACATGTCTGATAATAAAAAAGCATACACATTTTGCATTTTGTCTCTGTGTTTCCTTTTCTCAGCAGACTACAAACTAACAGCTTTACTTCTGACTTCTGGTTCGGTCGGATTCTGATTGCATATTGAACTGCACTAATCTCCTAACATATCTATGTCGTCGTTCTTCGCTTCTCCACCACCTCGACTGACTACCAACTAATGT
>JAQIWN010000614.1:0-29503 GCA_034699025.1 Entomobrya cf. arborea Gr-Col-00668 | reverse complement strand
AAAAAATCTGAGGTAGATGAATGAGCAACGTAGTGTGATGCATATACATATGCAGCTCAACGTTGCACCACACAGTGAAACGGTGTAATATATTGACAATGATAAAAAATAATACACCAAAAGCAATATTAAATAGAAGGGCCTTATATGCTATTCTGTATACGACATTGCATTGCAGGAAAGTGAATTTTCCTGAAAGTATTTATGTACATAAATATCATTTCCATCAATAGATTGTAATTTGTAAAGTGCAGGTAGATTGCGTTGTCTTAAGTGAATTTGCTACCTTTGCATGTCAGTACATTTTGTTGATCTATACTTATTTGTTTATTTGTAAATTGTTCTCTTTTTAGCTGAATACTGGAGACAGACAGATCGGCATTTTTATGCACTCGTAAAAAAGTTGACTCTTGCTTTGATGGTGGTGGGATGGATTGGATGGATAGATGAATTACCTTAAATACTTGGGTACAGATGAGCGTAAGTTTGGGTTTAAAAAAAAAACTTTTTTTATGATGCTCTATTATTGTCGGGGTTATAAAACCATTACTTGTTGGACCTGGTTGCTGATTTTGAGTCAACCATTATAAAAAGTATTGCTTTTTTACAGTTTTTACTATTCTTTTCAACCGGACACCTACTTTCAATTGTACATGTTTGACCGTTCATCTAAAGTATTTATGGATGTATGACGAAAATAACTGCATGGTAGTGCCTTTGTAGATGATGTCAAGGACTTTTTTCACTGGGCTTCTGTTCAGGCAAATAAACAAAAGTTTGTTTTTTAATGATTTTCTTTTGGGAAGAAGACAGGATGTTCGGCTGTTCGTACATTGTAATTTTAGAACATTTCGAACAAAAGATTTTTATAACCCTTAAAATCTGTTTTTACTTAAAAAAAAGGTTAAAAGGTATGTGTGAATCAGGCTGTAAATATAGAACATGATTGTTGGTCATGGACATGGACTCACGCAGTAACGTTCAAGGTGATGACGATATTAGGCCACATTGAAAGGGACAGATTGATGGATGTTATTCTATGCTTGCTTGCTCAGTTTTTTTTACCCATTCATGTAACACTGTCACTGTTTTTTCTGACTTTCTGACTCCTGATTTAAATTCTAAAATATTCTGCCCAAGTCACATGAACATTTTAACATCTTGCAGATAAGTAATTGAGAATCCGTAAATCATTAATTATTTTATTATTGACAATGTGTTGAGTTCGCATATTTTGAAATCGTATCATAAAGCTGCTATCAAACTAATTCCATAGCAGAGTGATAATTCGTAACAGTGAGACAAGGCACGAGAGAATAAAAATGTGTGTTACATAAAGTCAGAGCAGAAATTCAAATTTTTTGTTAAATTCATCGCCCTTTCATGCTTACAAGTAAAACTGAAAGGAAATGCATTGGTGGTGTTGGTGGAACGTGTGTACATGTAAGTCTCACCCTCAAATATATTTTTTTCGTACATTCATAAATAACTAATCCCCCTTTGCTTATGAAGTGCCAAAATGTACGCATTGAAAGATGCTTTCTTTTCTCAAAATTATGTACTAACTTGCACGTTGAGTCTACAGGCTATATATAGAAAGCATTTCAAGTTTGTATCAAGCATCATCAGATCCGAGTTAGAATATCGTGAATCGTTTTTCATTTCGTACATATATATTGTAGACTTAAAATTTAAAACCTTGTTCATGTGCTTATGCATATGTTAGCGTAATGTAGGGATTTACAGACCAAAGTCAAAATAAAAATTTGTTTATATTTACGACCCCATTTTCAAATCATCACTTGCACGGTTCCCCAACGATTAATTTCTCTCAAAACGAAAAAGTATCTTGGAACCCATCTTTTTTGACTTTACTTTTAAAACATTCCAAGAAAGAAAATATATAAAGTATAATGTTATATATTACATGCACATCTTGGCACTTGCCTTGCCACTCTCACTTCTATTTTTTGCCGAGTTTCTTCGCATCAGGGTAATGCATTCAATCATGATGCATGACTATTAGAGCAGTTTTCAAGACAGTTGGAAAGCATCTTAACTCTTCCTTGTTGCGTCAGTCAATTTATGTCTTGCTGGCAGGGAGAATATTTTAGTTAGTATTTACAGAGACTATGATGAAATATAACAGGATATTCAATGGGGATGAAAGAAGTTAAAAGTCTGCTTCATCTCATAGATTTTTACTCGGGGGATTTCTAATCATTGCGACCAAAATCAGATCATTTTCTTATTAACTTATATTAATTTCCTGCATTATATATATATCAACAAATTCCTCAATGTAATTAATTGAAACCTTTGACAAGGTTAAAATTTATTGATGTTTTGAGGCTGAAGCTTTTTTGTAAATTGAAAAATGTGTATAACTGCAAGAAAAACATGTTTATCAACACAGAGTCGAGTATAAGACAGATCTGATTTGGCTGTTATATTTGATTCTTTAAGTTCTGCAAAATAGGCAGTTCACCTCTTTCCAGTCAGACAGTATGAAAAAATTGTTTGGGAAATTACACTCATCCAGCCAGATATAAGATATTTTAGGTTAGAGACTTGTTGTAGTAGTTGTAACATGCCGATTATTTATGAAGACGCTGACACTCATTACAGCCATTACAAGTTGATGAGCAACTTAACAACGGTGGCCCTAATACCCTTTCGCGCATCTCATAATCTCATATAGGCGCAATAGCAATAATAATAATAATATTCCATTACTATTACTCCTTCTTTTTTTCTCCTTTTACCCAAACAGAGCACAGAATGAAATGGTATGCTATGGTACAAAACATGCATTATCTAAAATAGACACAAGTGAAAAGTTCTTCAATAGTGCCTGTTATACTCACTACTACAATTGGACTGTTGCATTTCTGTTTTGACTACTACAAACCTTATCATCATTGAATTGTTGACTTGACTTTTGCTCATGTTACTTTCTTTGAACAAATTACACCCCTACGTTTTGTATACTGTGCATGTAAAAAATGAAAATAAAAAGTATTTTTTAACCTAATCTGAAAATACAATACAGATATCATATTGCATGTATCAATCTATTCAGTTGAATCATTTTTTATCTCAACAGTCCTAATAATTCTCTATTTCGCACTAACGAAACACGATAAAGTCCTTAGTACTTTGGCTTGTTTGTTTGGCTTGGCGATCACGGTGGCGGTGGCGCTTTTTTATATCTTGAATTCAAAGATGATGATGATTCCATGCCGAAGCTGATGTGATGACGATGTGATCAACATTTACAAATGTAATGTTAATCTGACTACTATGATTCTGTTTGTTGATCTCCACACATTCATGAAGACATATAGGCATGTATACAAGATAACAACCATTAATGGGCATTATATGACCATTACTATCATTATCATTATTATTATTGCTATGTTATTGCCATTAATGTGCGCACTCTTCTTCTTTATAACTATATATTCAAAAAAAGCCAAATATACAGTACACTCACATTGCACAGGAGCTAAGCATCATCATCATGATGATCACCATACAAAACGTCAAAGTTTATGAGTGTTATGCATGTACCATAAGTTTTGTATGAACGTAGTACATAGGACATGATTTGCACCTCTTCATATTAACATTGCAATCGTACGTGTTCTTTTTGTTTTTATGAAAGTTGGGTTATGTACTAGTAGCAAATGTAGAAGTACTACAGAGGGAACACCTCCTCATCATCCTCCATACCACCACCACCATACATACCAGTAGCAAAGCAGCACCTTTCTTCATCTGCCTTCGTTACCTTCTCATAGCCATTATTATCGCCATCATCATAATCGTCGTCATCTTAATATCCATTAAATTATGCAATGAACATAACCATGAAATACCAATGCAATTGCTTCCGAATGATATTTATGGATTTTGAGACGAGCGACCGGCTTTTTAAACACATTCGCTCACACACAGACAACAGAAAAGAAGCAAATAAAAAAGAGGAAAGCCGAAACAAAATGCCTACACACATGAATATCATTATTATTATTATGGTGAGAACTGGTTGAATGAATGTTTAAAAGTGAATAAAGGAGTCTCTGATGATACTGTTTATTTGCTTATGAATTTCTACACAAAGATATTTCATATTTTCTTGGTATTTTTCAGCTTGAATTATTCAACTCTTTTTGTGAATGAAACTGCTTGGTTAGTTTTTTTATTGGGAAAGAATATGGGAAAAAGGGAAACTTGATGTATGTAAAAATGGATTTCTATGAAGTGGGGGAGTGCAGGAATGTGGAGAAATTATCATGATAATGATGCTATCATCGGGCTACGATTATTATGATGTGTGAGAATGTGAAGGTAATAAGATCAAATTGAGAAATCCCAACGTAAAAAGTGAAGTACATAGACAGAATTACAACCCATTCGACAATCCGATTTTAGCAAAAAAAAGAAGAAGAAAAGACAAGTGCATTTATACCGACCGACCAATATTATATTGTTATGAGAGTACAATTTTGCTGCAGTAACAATGATTCTATGAAGTGAGGGTCTTCTTATTGAGTCTTGGTTGAACCATAATTACTACAACAGTAATAAGGGTGCCTGAATAATTGCAGTTGTGCAAAACGGGATAGTACCCATATTATTTTATGGAACCATCATTGCAACCTTAAGTATAAAAGTGAGCAAATAACATTGACGATGTACACCATTTCCCACGAAATCTCAGTAACTTTCACAATCAAAAAATACAAACTATTTTACAATGATGGGTTTAATTCGCTCTCATCATCGAATTTTGCATTAGCCCATCATGGTCGTAACAATGTGCGATATAGTTTCATTGTACAAAGGCGTGAAAAGAATGATAAGGGTTGAATGTTGTCCATTATTAAAAACCACTCAAGAGCTCACTCGAGTTTTGCAATACAAAAGGGTTGCACTTAATATATTGTTCAGGTAAAGTAAGTGGTGCAGCCGCAACCGTTAGGGATGTTTTTTATATGAAAAGATTTGTCTTGTATCAGATTTTTAAAAATGCTTAAAATCTCGGAAAAACTAAGAACTTCGGGTAAAAGAATGACTTTCACACGCACTTAAATGCATTAATTGCAAGGAGGGAATTCACTTGAGGTATTATATTTTAAATCACTTACCCAAATGGTGTAACGTGGAAGGATCTACGTCTTCGACAACGAAATCGTTCGCCATTTCGAAGTAACTGGATAAAAAATTATGACAAATATTAAGTGTAGGATTGTATACTGTTTATACGTTTATTATATAATTTAATTTTCACTTAAATAACAATAACTCGTAATTATTTTAACTAATATCCAATAATTTGTACAAGACGACACAGTGATGTAATACATTTATTACAAAGTAATGTACATAAATAGATTTCTGAACATACATACATGCATGAATAGACATATAAGAAACAGAGCTATTTTTGGCTCCGTATGACTAAATGGAAATCAAAATGGCTTCGTGATGCCGAACAGTTATTGGATCATTTTCAGTATCATGAAGAAGGGACGACAGAGCCCTCATCTATACCGTTTTAATGTTCCTTCTGTACTTATAATGCTTTTTTCTTGGTGTGCCACATCATCAATATCATCAACATCAGTGTACAAAAGGTTTCATTCATTCAGATGCTGAATTCATTAGGATGGATGTGCTGATGCGATAGTGTAAATGGTCTCTGAGTAAAAAGCCAACCACCCAATGTGATTATCACGGAACAGTACCGTAATATTTTTTTGTAGTTTACCCCGTGTGTCCGTGCACCCTTATCCTGGAAATCATTACTACTTATCTATCCTTTAAAAAAGGTATCCTTCGTACACTGCACTGTTAAATGCATTTCTCCATCTTTAGGGCTGTCGATTGAAAAATACATTGTGTAACAGTAAAGCATAAAAATAACACATGTAAAATGTAAGGCTATTCAAGAATGCTTGAAAACAGACAACAGAAATTGACATTGATTTTCCTGTACAAAGCCAAGTGAGATAACCTTCAATACATACATACCTGGAATAAAATCACTCTCGCTTCCTTTCTTCCCTTCATAAGAATAGAGTTCTTTTTTTTTTTAAATATGCAGAATGAATTGAAGTTTTCAACTAATAAACTGAAAAATCGTAACAATTTTAAAACCTGTTAAAATATATAATTACAAAAAAATAATTAATCGATTCAGCGTTGAATTCATGAACAACTATTGAATAGTGCGATCATAAAAAAGGCTAAAAAAGGATGTAACTCTACAAATATTTGTTTACTAGTTGAACACGCATTTTTTCTTCATTTAAGATTAATCTTCATCGTGTAACCAGAAAGTGTATTCAGATTCATGAAATAAAAATACGGTTTGTTGGTTGCTGCTTGTTAAAAAGCAAGCATGTAAAGCAGAACCATTTAACGCATTTAAAATATCTGAAGTAAATGAGATCCAGAAAAACATCCAAAAAACCCATTTGCATTTTTGTACCTGAAAGTTTCTGCCAGAAGTGTTGCACCTTGAAAGCAGAGCTCGTTTTTTTTTGTAAACGTCATGCTACAGGACGACTTCAATGATTTGTTATGCACACAAACAAACAAAATCTTTGGCTTTTGCTTTACAGCACAAAAAAAGTAGCATATGATTATCAAAAATAATTTAAATTGGGGTGATGTAATGCTAAATACTTGCACATAATCATACAGGAGAAGTCATCTCAGCCTAGTGCGCAATGAATCAGAAAGAATGAACAAAAAATGAAACGTCAAAAGGAATTTGCTTTTTGCTTTGAGGGCAGTGCCACAAAACAATGTGTGTATTGCATGTTCATATTTTAGGTTAAGTCTTGAAGGTAAACTTAAAATGGCATAATTATACAAATAAATCATGTCTCAGGTTGTGCCGTCATATTTTTCTAAAGGCAACTCTTCTGACTCCAACTTCAACGATTTGTTACACGTACTTTTACAGAAATTGTGTCTAGCTTAACAAGTAAGCTTATTTTCATGCACACAAATTTAAAAAATATTTTGAATAAGAGAAACTTGACTTAATTTTTTGTCGCTGTTCAGTTGAGATTTTTTTTGAGTTGGGCAGCAATTAGATGAAAAGAGTTCTCTGTGGAATCAAGAATCTAGAAAGATGGTACATAAAGTGTGGCACACAGTTTATGTCATGCTTTTTAACAAAAAATACAAAGATCTCGCTCAAAAGTTACTGAGCATGGTCACGTCTTTGCCTTTAATCTCACACAAGCTTTGGCATGCATTGCATACATGTGTCGACGAAATTTTGCTGGAAACACCAAAAGTGCTATTTTATATAAACTGTGTTTGGTATACATTGTATATAAAGTGTAACTTCTGGTTTCACATGGGAATATCGCTAGAATATATGTATGAATTGATAATAGAGGGGAAGCAGCTCACACAGTCGTTTTTACCCGTACACACACCAAAGCAATCATGCAATCAAGCGTATATAGCTTGAAGGAAAAATATAAAAGGTTTTCTTTTCAAAACTAGAGAAGAGAATGCTATCGGTGGTGTGGTGGTAGTGCTTTTGATGTTGTTGAACAGCCAACTCGTTTACGAATTCAGAATGCGGATTCTCTTCTCTCTCTAGAGCTGTTCGTTTTCTAGAGAAAAAAAATAACTAAAGTCAGCAACAACGACGACAAAAAAAGAGAAGGAAAAGAAGTGGTGAGCTGAATATAAAACGATGAGAGGGAGAGAGAAGAAGAAAGAGTTTTTGCTTTACTTTCCACGAGGCAAACACAAGCCCTCATCTCTTTTTTTCTGCTTCTATTACAATCTGGCTGCATTCTAAGATAAAAAAGTTTGGTATGTTTGAAAAGCCTTCAGAGAACTTTTTAGATGGGATTTTCTGCTGCTGTTACCTATCTTGTATGGTTTCCTCACTTAAGTTTCATCATATGAAAGAAAAAACTTCTTTTTATAATAGAATGTATCTAATTTATATGAATGAAAATGTTAAAAAAAGTATATAACTCTTTTGCTATATACGAAATGAAGTTTGAATATTGGAATATCTTCTTTTGACTAGTTCATCGAGATTAGAAATACATTGTTGCAGTTCTTTGCTTTTTTACCAAAAAAAATACTAAAGATCTTTTTCAAGCGTATTCAACATTTTCAACGTGCTTTAATATTTTTACTCCCAAGATTACATTGTATAATATTACAATGCATTGAATGCTATAAGCTTTAATAAGCTACGGGTCACTATTTTTCATTCACATCATCTTCCAGTTTTCCATGAAAGCGTCTGCAATTCTTAGCACACCCGACTTTAGCCAAGTATATAGAAAACATGTTTTGTGTTGAGTGCACCAAAAAGTTGTTTTGATATTTTAATGTTGACTGGAGATATTGTTTCCCGGCTCTTTACCTCAGGACATCCGCATTAGCATCATTGTCCGATGAGAAAATGATTACAGAAATTTTGACTGCTTTGGGAACTAACAGTGCTAACTTGTTAGTTAGTTTTTAATTTTAATCTGCTAAAAAATTTTTAGTCCTGTAAAATCAATTATGAAGGCTACACAACTTTAAAAAAAAACTTGCTTCTGCTTTCATTTCGCTTTTCTTTCTGATGATATGTCATGCCCTTTTTAATAAATCGCTACATCCATCCACTCATCCATTTATTCCACTTTGAAGAGGGTTACGCATATTATTTAGTCATTATGGTGGTTAGGTAGTAAAGTATGCATAATATTTTTTTGGAACACAAAGGCATTCAGATCAACTAGGTTTTAATTCATCCAACCAGTCTGTTCTTACCTTGACATCGGTGTTGGTGAATCTCTGGGAATATTTAAGTATGCATGCATTAATATTATGCAGTTGGCAGTGGGTAGGCGCAGTGAAGTGCATAATCCTTAGACTTTCATTTTGGCTACGGCACAAAAAAGAAGATAGATGAAGAAAATTACAAAAGAAAGTGTAATGTGCAATATATCATCTTATTCAGAAACGACTTTCATGTAATGAGTCTTTTATTATGTTCTCTGCACCTTTAAACTTAAATGCCAGCTGTTACAGTATACCTGTATAAGATTGTACTGGATTTCAAGATTAAAGAATGCAGTCTTTTGCGTTGAAGTAATTTTTAAAGTAATTATTTTCTCATCGAATATTTAATTTCCTTCTTTTGTGCAGAGTAGAATTATGATTAAATTAGACAAACATGGAATTGTGACTAAAGATATTAAGCATGAAATTTACTACTCGTGCATGTCCGATTAAAATGCATGCATATAGAAGTTACTTTTGAGATGCTTTTTCATTCAAACAGTATTTTGAGAAAAATGCTAAGGTCCCATTAATTTCATTATTAAAGCATATACTGAGCTAAAGCATTTAAACAAACTAATATCACTACATGGAAGTTTGGAAATGACATATTGGTGGATAGTGTTTAATTATTGTGTATTTGTTCATGCTAGTTTATTCATTGCAGGGTTAATTGCGAGTGAATAAAGTAAAAGGTGTTTCTTGATGACCATTGCTCATCATCATGGAACTAAAATGCTCACTTCAAAGTAAACATTATGATAAAAAGACCATCTCCGACTTTTTGCGGAGTATTTTGTCAGTAATATGTATTGTGATTGCCGTTTCTAAGCCAAAAGGTGCGTAGCATTGTATTCTTTCAAGAGCCACTCAACATGATAGTAATCATATTCATCGTCATCAGCTTTTTGGTTCTTTTCTAACTACTGCGTTATTACTGGCTTCCTGATAAAAGCAGTAGAATGAGCAATAGACAATGTTATTTTTGGACTCATTTCACATAATAATGACCCTCATAACAATAATGATTTGTCATTAGAATTGTCAATTAGCTAGTTTTCGTTCGGAGTTATAGCAAAGGTGGTACTGCCTACTGTACTATCTTCTGACTGGCTCAGCATTAATAAAAGAGCATATTATTCATTCATTTGCTTTTATCCGCTTCAGCTGTCACTCATCAAAAGCCAACTAGCTACTAGTACCCATTACAATCAACAAGCTTGATGAAGATGATATATACATCGTGTATATATATACCTACCTCAAAACTTCTTTAAAACCTTTTTTCATGCAGACTAAATTGCATTTTCGGCTTGAACAAGTTGAACAAAAGACTCGACTCATCAAATGATAATTTTTAAACAGTTTTACAAAAATTACAAGTTTGATCATTATATGTATGAAAGGTATGATCAGGCAAGCTTTTTTCTCTTTGGAGCAGAAAAGGGAGTAAAATCAAGGGAGGACGTTTGATGCTGAAATTGTGGCGGTGGTGATGTGATGATGGAGATTATACATAGGCTTTATAATGCTGGTGTGTTGTGGAATTGTGGATGTGAATGCTACGCAAGATGCATGAATTTACTCAAAGCTCAAAAATAAATTCACAAGAGGAAGAATGATAATGACTGAAATACATAATTTGCTTGATGTTTTATTCATATAGGTCGAGGATTTTCATCTCATTTCATAAAATTGTTTAGTCGTAAGTATACATATGAACTGGGCAGAGTATATCTTACTGTATAGTAGTGTATGTATGTTGTAGTCTGTACATTGTGCTGTACTGTTCATCACCATCACCGTTGTTGGTGATCACGACGAGTAGATGATATTTCAATTATGCATCAAGCTTCAGTTGTCAGTTGTGAGAGCATTGAAAAAAACTCTTTAATTCATTCATTGCATGTTTATCGACGCTTATGTTTTAAATTATACGGTAAAGCACTTTTCGACGAAACAATCCAAATGTACCCATGTTGTTGGTAGGTAAACCTGTAGGTTTGCATACGATCAAATCTACCAAAACCTATATTTTAAATGCGCACCTTCAAAATTTTCCTGTATTTAAATTCACCATATGGACAATCGTAAGGTAAAGAAAGTACGAAATGAGGGTTAAAATCAGGTAAAAGTGGAATTTGTAATTGAAAACAAACATGAATTGAAATACTTCAAACTATAAAGTTAAAATTCAATTTAACTGTTCAGAGTGTATCAATTCTTAATTATGAATTGGCAGGGTAAATTGAGAACGAAAAACATTTAGTTTTTAGTATTTGAAGTTCACATATAGTCAATCTTTATGGACTTTTAATTTTTCCCGTAAAATAATTTACACTGGAATTCTGTCTGAGAATCATGAATTAAACTTTTTACTAAAATAAACTCCCATTTTGACAAATTAGCAACTAGATTTTAAGCAAAACTTCACGCTGAATTAAATAAAAAAAATAAATTACAATGAAAACCTTTAGACCGAATACTCCAACACTATGCAAAGTTGGAATAAGGTTTTTTATCATGCCTCTAACACATGTCGTACAACATGAGCGATAAATACAC
The DNA here is from genome assembly GCA_034699025.1 of Entomobrya cf. arborea Gr-Col-00668. NCBI lineage: Eukaryota > Metazoa > Arthropoda > Collembola > Entomobryomorpha > Entomobryidae > Entomobrya > Entomobrya cf. arborea Gr-Col-00668. The sequence continues at coordinate 18,109 of JAQIWN010000614.1, read as the reverse complement.
GCCTAAATATATTCCTCGAATGAAAATGTCAGATAACACTTCCAGATTATAAATTGACACCCACGATTCTCAAGAATACTAGCTGATGTGAAACATTATATTTTACAAATAAGGAATCAAGTTCAACATGGAATCGTAACCAGAAAGCAAAAAATAAGAAGAAAAAATGTCATCTGCGTCCCTTTTTTATATCTCGGTTGGACGTCTGAAAGATTTCCTTGAGCAGTAGTAGCTATACGGTATTCTTCGTCGTTCATATAATGGCTGATTGTAAAGATGATATGACAGTAAATTGATAGTTGTTCTCTGGTACGTGATCAGTATCAAGTTACTTCGTAATATGATCCATAGCGAATAGCCATATTAAAATTTTAACTTATGTATTATTACAAAGTAGTGGTGAATGATGTGATGAAACTTTGGGTTCCATATATATTTTGACATTCTTATCGTATATTTTACTGTGCCTAAAAAATATACACTTTGCATTTTGTATTTATAATTAAATTTAAGATCTAGAGAAATTCGAGATAAAATTTATCACGGGTATTTACTATGTTTACGAAATCGGTTAATTTTTAGCATAAAATACCACTGCTACAAATGTTTGTATGTTTATGTCTCCTATTTGACATTTATGTGGTTGATTTTAGTAAGAAAGCTCCTTGGTTTTTTAGCATTTACATACATAGCAGTACCATGAAAATTTGTTTTGAAAAAAATCAGATAACTTAATAGCATATCTAGTAATAAAATGTTTGATTGACTGCCTATCTGCGGTTTGACTCTCATTTTTACACGTTTTTTATATCCACATAAAAACTGCAACTGATAATAAAAAATTCAAAAACTTACCTGTTATCTGACATTGAAGTCTGAACGAAAGTGAAATGAAAGGACAAGGTGAAGGTTTGTTTTTATTTCAACCCAGATGTAACCTTTGACTAAAAGTCCCTAATAAAATGACACCTTTTTAACAAATGCACTCCACAAGTACACGTCAAGTTTATGATGGGATGTGCTCTTCTTTTCTGGAAGATCATTTTGTTTACTAAAAAATGAATGAGCTATGTCAAAGCAACAGCTAGCTTTCTGGCAATGCCAAAAATTCCGGCTGAAATCAAGAAGATGAAAGGCATCTTTTACTTTTTATTTATGGCTCATAAAATAGTTTACGATTCCATAAAACAGTTCAAATAAAACGTGCAACTATACAAGCCTTGTTACACCTTAAGTTATATATAAAGGCACTGAGAATAAGTGTTCTATAATTGGTGGTGTAAATACCACCATGGGCTTCGGTAATACCTGTGTATATGCCCCTCTCTTTCATTTTAACAGACACATTGCCATTTTTTATAATTCGCAGAATGGACATTTTATTGCATAATAAAATTTTCTTTAAAATCTAGTGGGGAAATGAAACAGCCTATTTTAGTGGATGTTTCTTACTGTGATGATTTGTCAGAAAGTACCTTCATTCCTAAAAGTGTAACGGGCAAGGCAGCACGTATTTTCAAAATTCACAAATTATAGTAAAACACTTGATTTTAGGTAAAAACGTAGTTAATATTTTGGAAAAGAAGTGGAATAAACTGACAAAGATTTAATCGCGATCACATTATTCGAATTCGAATCGCGATCACATTCTTCGAATTCAAGTCAACGCATCTCCTAATTACGACGACGCCGTATCTTTTTCTGTTATATCTAGTGTCTTATTCGAAAACAAAATTGTGATTTAATTATGTGACCTGGAAGATGTTTAACATATATCTTTTAACACAACGAAAAGAAACAAGAGTGAATATATACTTTTAAAGTAATACATATGTCATGCCATCATCACCTTACAATTCTTGTTTTATTTAGTTTTCAGCGCATACAAAACTACTTGTTTTTGTGCTCTCAGACAAACAGCAAAAATAGTTTAAATGAAAATTGGGGTAAGAATCCGTACACAAAATCGAAGAATTCCCGTATCTGTGATAAACTTTTTGTGTCTGTTTAAAAAATTCTGCATTTTATCCCACGAAAAATGCGAAGAGAGTATATTTACCAGATTAAATAAAAAATGTGGACATTTTTTCTTCGGCATAAGTGCAATGTTGACTTTGTGCCTACATAATATATTTGTACTTTTCTGCTTGTACTTGAATGTTTTGTTTGTTTCCTTCCCACTAACTTATGGACTTGTTCTATGGAAAATGAAAAACAAACAACATCAGAGAAAAAAATCTCTATATATTATTCTCCCTTGTATATTTTTTGTGCAAATGGAGAGATAAGATCGTCGCTAGTCTAGTCAGTCTACTCTCTCGCGACGAAGCAATTTACGAATGTGTTTGGATGTACAACAATGTCTACAAAAAAACAAGATTTTAACGTATTCGCCAATTTTACATGAAAAAAACCTTTTCATCATTCTTTGTACCTTCTTGTGTGCTTGAAAGAATAAAATAAAAAAGTGGCAGTGGTTGTATGTTTATGATGGTAGGTATTTGTGAATGTACGTATTACAATATTTACAATGCATTTTTATCGTGTGATGGCTACGTGGATAAAAAGATTGATCACATATAAAAATAATTGTGATGAAGAAAATTAGGAAACTTGAGTAGAGCAGAGCTGGACATGGAAAAACCCTTACCCTCTGAAAATTACAAGGTAGAGTTTGTACTACCCAAATACTAACGTTATAATAAAGCTACTTTTTGCTACAAAGGTTATATGTATGTGTTCTATAAAATGAAGGGAAAATATATACAGCGTAAATATTATGTGGAGAGAAAGGAAAGTGGTATTTCATGTTGTAGGAGAAATAATAATAGTCCAGTCAACCAAACCAAGAAAATAAAAGAGAGAAAAAAATGCTTTATGCAAACGAAAAGCAAAACGATCAAGAAAAGTGGCAAAAGACGCTCTAAGGTTGATGTTGATACAGAAAAAAAGATTGAATTGATTACGGGATTTACGTGTGTGTGGGACGGACTGTAAGACTATAAAAATAAAAGTGAATATTATGGTAAAACATGACAAGGGTAGAAAATAATTTTTGACCATAATGACGAAGAAAGGAATAGTAGAGCAAGTCAAGAGAGTAGCACTACCATGCAGTAGCCATCAGTTAACCTTTCCTCTGACTTATACCAAATTAAAATGCTGCATACCTAACATGTGTGTGTGAACGTGAACAGTACAACTGTCCAAGTAGATTATTTAACAGTACGTATTATTAAGCAAATTTCAATAATAAGAGATAAAAAAGGCGTTCAAACTTCATCGAATAATTTACTCTAAAAAAAAGTTGGAATGATAAACCGGCTACCGCTTTGCTTTGGTTTGGTTAAATGATTGTGGTGCTGATGAACGCATGTTAGATGCACATAATAACGATAGTAAGAAGAATAATAAGGCATCCAGTTTTACTTTCAACTTTGTTACTGTAAATAAAACGATAATGATAATACATAAAGAACTCGCGGTATAAGACGAAGTGCGAATTACTGTACGAGCTGCAAACTTTCTTGAAAATAGCTATTGTAATAGAATTTACAACAGCTATATGTGCATATAAATTACTTTTCAGCAAGCACGTGGTGCTACTAGAAGTGCAAAAACTATAAACTATACACACTACTGTATCAGGATTACCAACCACAACTGCTGCTTTTACTGCTTCGTCTACTACTGCTGGCATACTTTTTTTATATAATAATATTGGCAAAATGGACCGGTTGTGCAATTTTTCTGATAGTTATGACCCTTGTAAATAGCCTGACCCAAACCTACCACAAAATGCATATTGTGAGAGGTAAATGAATTCATTAAATTAAATTAAATGAGTACAACTTAAAGTTAATGTGCACAAACAAAACATTAAATTTTACGCATGTTATATTTTTACTATTACTTTTCTGTGTTTTTTCTTCTTTCCTCTCCTCCTTTACATGTTTAGGGTCAAATATGATGGGATGGATGTAGTAGCGTGGGTTTGTATATGCATGTTAGGGAGAAGAAATGCATATGCATATTATATAGACGTGCTTAAAGTTTATAGACCAGCTTTTCTCGGTGTACAAAAAAATGAAGATGAGCAATGATGTTGATTATGATGGTTGTGGTAATGATGATGATGTTTCTGGATAGCCGTTTCTTCAGAATGGGAATGGCATGCTTTACTTATTCATCAAAATTCATTCATAGTTTTTTCTTCTTCAAGTTCACCTTTTCTTGCTTATCTAGATTGCTTATGTGACAGTTTACAATGTACAAGTATATCGTTAAATCAAATATTGTTCAGTAAATCTTGCTAATGGGTAATTCTTTCACACTTTCATTCAGACTAAATATATTGATTTTTCTCATCCAGATAAATTTTCCCCGTGACAGATGGATTCTTTACCATAAATGTCTAATAGATAATAGTACAGCAAATTAGAATTTCTGAGCCAGTAACAATTTCGAATTCAATATATTACACTAACTGCTTTAGTTAGTTTTATAAATTTGATTCTTGAAATGATCAATCAATAGTTTCAATAAATTTGTTCCAGTTTTGTCATCAAGCAAATAGTTTAAATGAAAATTGTTGCGACTACTGCTATTACAATTAATTCTACGGTTAACGCTGCCATACCTTTTGTACTCCACCACACTTTCCACCATAAAAAGTGCTCACGAATGTGCACGTGTACAAGGTGCAAAACCAATCAAATGCCATTTCTTTACGTACTCTAATCCTCCGTATATTTTTGTTATTACGTATATATATATATATATACCTACACACATGCAATCTTTATTACACGCGTTTTCTATAAAGGTTATCATTATATTTATCGTCTCCCCATCTGAAAACGTAGCAGCAGTAACCCCCAACCACACACTCCCAAACTTGTTTCATTTCAAGTTATGTGCATCTCTCGGCTAGTTTTTTCTCTCTTGTTCATCTTGTCCTCACAAGAGTTTTGTGTTGGGTTGGGTTGCTTTAATGGCCGCCACGCAAGCGTTTCCAGCTCCTTCTTTACAACATCACTTATCACTGGTAGGATGCAGCAACGAATATATACCAACTCTTGTCTTCTTCTCTAACATTCACATCCACTGGCTTTGGCTTTCCCTTTATGCCCATGCTCCTTCACTCCTTTTTTTTTTCTTCCTGCCTTTTATACAGTGTGAATGCATATATTTATGCACAAAACTATGTGCATGCTTACTGCTGGCTGTAAACATGAATAAGTGTGCTCGCTCAATCTTTTCCTTCCCTCTACCATTCCAATTCCAACTACATCATCACAAGAATGCATGTTCTAGGATCATTTTCTAGTTCGGCCGATATATTTATATCATTCTTATTTGTTCATATGAATATAGGTATGTACACAAGATGCTTCTATCCATATATATAAATTTAAACTATTGTATCCAGCCAGATTCATTATAATTATGTACATACACTTGTTATCAAGCTTCTTGGAGCATGATGATGATGCAACATTACATTCTACTTTACACTTTCAGTCCAACGGTCCACTACACATGAACGAACGCATTCAATATGTGTGTACGCTATATAATATCAAAAGTTATAGGAGAAAGAAAGAAAAAACGTGTGTAATAGTGTGTATGGGTTATACAAATAGAAATCTACCTACGTCTTTTCTCACCAATCCTCTCCCCTTTGCTCTTTCAAAAAGGCCGTCTCTCTGTCTGTAGAAACAAGGCTGGCGTTATTCGCATCTACTTCTCTTTTGTTGAGAAGTTTTATAAAATGTGATAAGGTAAATGCCAAATTTCCAATAATACGCAGGAGATCATTATATAATATGTACATAGTAATATATATGTTCAACAATACAATTTCGTCGTAAGTACAATAAATGCAGAGTTATATCATAGAAATATACATAGAACATTTTCACACACTGCTATACCTTCATGAAAACTTTTTGAAACTAAAGTTAGCGATTTTTTTTATTTCACTGTAAAAATAAAACAGGATGTGTGGATTAAAATCTTTAATTAAATAATAAAATTATAAATATGTGAAATTGACCTTATGAAAGACATTACTTCATAATATACAACTAATTCTGTATCAAACAAATTCTTACATTTTGTCTCCTCAATTTTTATATTAGCTCAGCAGAGTTTATTCAGTATTTTACTTAACCCTGAATTTCGGATTAGCACAGAAAAATAACAAAGATCGTGACAAAGACAAGAACAAATATTATCCATTAACTAATCTAATTTTTAACTTTTGCAATCAGACGAATCAGACAGACTGTGTTGTTAGTTGCAAGAAAAAACTTGGACCAACTCGTTCATAAAAATGCACTCTGTGTGTGGTCTTGGAAAGCATGTGTACGCTAAAAGCGATGAATGGGTTTGTTTTTTAGACTTTTTATTCTCCTTGAAAAACTACTTTGTTTGTGCAGTCAAGTAAAGCAGACAAGAAAGGAGAAGGCTTCGCATCGTAATCAATGTTTCTTCATGGTGCTGCCTACTATGGTTTAACTTTCGTATTACTTTCATATCTAGTCTAGGTATTTTGCTTGAAACGGATCGATTAATATTTTTACCTGAAACTGATGCTAATATTAAGCTTATAAAAATCTTTTTTCAACAGCTAATTGAAAGTAAGGCAAAATATTTCTTTAATTTTTAATGCTACTTGTAGCCTCCCAAAATCATAAAAAGAAAACACATTTTTAATGATTGTATTTGGTGTTAATAATTCCATGAATTGACCTTGAGCATTATGCGACTAGTTTGAGTTATGCATGTAGATTAACAGTGAAAAAATATGGCAAACATATTACACCATTTTTGGAGGAATCTGGTGAAAAAGGGTCATCTCATCTGAAGCTATATGGAGACAGAATAAACATTACACTCATAAAATAAATGATCAGCGAGATGACCATTAATGATAAGAAATAACAGCGTTAATATGATCATTACAAGCCACTCAATGGATTCTCTAATGGACAATAGACTTTTTCAAAAGGTCATGGTATATTCACATATATTTCTCAGATAATGATGTCCGTAGACTTGATATGGCCAAAATAGAAGTAGATAGGCCGGTATGCACCGACACTGGATGAATGAAATAGCTTGACAATAAACGTATAAGGTTTTATCCGATACATTGTCAACAATTGTCCACATCCCCGATTTTTGATTTGCCGGGCAATAAAAGCCCTGCTTTTTTCGGGTTTATATTCACCCTCTATGTTTGCTTGTGCACATGCAATTAACACTTACTTACGTAGGTTATTTAAGCCGAATTTAAACAGAAAATCAGAATTACTTTGGCTTGATAAACTAAAATACTTTTTACTTTACTCACTACTAAAATCATTAATTTTACTCACTAATCGTTATCAATACGATTGCATGACAGAATCGCTGATAATTTCATAGCAAGCCTTCTGAAATCAGTAGTGACCTTCGAAGAGTCTTAAGGCTTATTTTATGGGCTTATTGTATATTTTAATATACACGAATAAAAGTCCTAATATTATACAATATAACTATCTAGAAAAATTCTAATTAAATAAAAAAACATGTAGGCATGCATGCACATGTGTTGTTTGCCCTCGCCTATAGATAACTTAATTGAAAAATTAAAGTTGCATGGTCTGTTCTGCTTAAAATATCGAATCATGAATCAAAAATGTCTTTTGGTAAATGTAATATAGTTACACATTATGCATATTGCATACATTCGTAAGAACAGAACAAAAACAGAAGTGATAAGTGATGTGGGGCGGCTGAGGACACACTTGCAAACTTAGTTCTAACTGAAATGGAATACAAAATTAGTTGGTAATCGGATCAAAGCATTAAAACCATTAGTTTAAGAGCAAAGCAGCCAATCTCATCTCGCAATCAGATTACTATTGTTTAAGTGTAGTGGGCGATTTTCATTTGACATTTTATTGTGCCAATGTATGTCTGATTACATGTATTTCCATTCGTTTGTTACCTTGTTTAGTTTGATGAGATTTTCTTTTGCATCAGATGCAGCTATTAAACAGCATGTAATGCATACATATTGACAGAATCCCTGCAGCCGTATGGGATCCAGATGGCCTAAAATCCCATTTACAATTACTTGTAACAGGAATAGGAGATTGAACTGTTTTAGTAAATAAATGGTATTTTTTGTTGTATTCGTAGGGAAAGTTGAATCAAAGCTGGTCAATAATTTGATTAAAATCCAATCTTCTAAAAAGGTTTTATCTGCAGTTCATTCTTGCATATCATTAGATTTAGTATTTTAGCAGGTCTATTGGCACTTTTAGTATTATTTTCCCTTTATTTAACTTTTGTTTAGATGCACAGTAGGTATCACACTTTCATTGTTAGGATCTAATATATTTTGTTTACTGCTTTAACCATCTATAATAAATATTGAATGTTTCCACTCCAAATGCAATGTAACCCATGCATGCAGAAGGGTAAAATATTTAGACTAAAAAAGAAATTTGAAATTCTAAATGATCAATCAATCAATCATTCCTAAGTCTTTTATTTATTTCGGGATATAAAATGAGGAGTATATTACAAGAAAAACCTTTTCCCCCATCAAATGATACGTTTGTCAGATTAAAAATCACATTTCATCAAATATTCCATTTAAAAGGATGCTAATGTTGTCTTCCCGTTTTACATTTTAATAAAACATCGTTTGAATGCAGCTGTACTGTCAGAACAAGAAGATAAAAAGATACCACACTCAATTCTCAAACCAAAAATTGTTCATTTTTATTTCAAATAACTTTAAATTGACAATGTAATGTTCATGAATGAATATAGAAAAAGAAATCGAAGCAACATGCAAAAGAAGATACAAAAAAGAAGAAAGGCATTTTATTTTTATTACGTTCCAATAATATAGCACATTAATTCATGGATTTACTTTTGAACGTAATTTCACAGAGAAAGAAAAAACTACTTTCTGTTTCCACCATTTCGTTTGGGAAAAGCATGTTTTGCATATAGGCAGTTGTAATAATATTGGAGGCACGTAAAAATAGTATTTTGCTTTCCATTGGAAAATGCATTTTAGAGCTTACTCTTCTGTTTGAGGAATGTGTTTTCGAATAGTATACTATGTTACATGTATATTTATAATAAACTTATTGAAAAGTCGAAAATGTAATCATAAAGAAATAGCCACAAATACAAACAGCAAAGCTAAGTCGAACGAGCAGAGTAGAATAAATGGCTATAAGAGAGAAAGAAATGGTAATTTTATTCCTTCAAAGCAGGCAATTTACGCATTTAAATTCTCAAATGCAATCAAGATCTCCCTTCTAGATACAACACTCACCACCAAATTCTCTCCAACACTTTTGCATACAAACTCAAAACATTTTCTCTTTTAGTTCATTGAAGTAGAATGTATATATGTACGAGTAGGTTTTTACTTTACACCAGTGCTGTTAGCTCAATTTAAATATGTAGCGCACTGGCTCATTGTTTCTTTACTATTTATCCTTCTACCATGCTACATTTTTTCTATTCTGTCTTTTCTATGTGCCTGTGCTTTGCAGAATTCTGAATTTTCTCCTTCTTACCAAAAAAAAAAAGATTAAAATGAGACCGGATGGTGCAACACAGTAGTAGTATCAGCAGCAACAACAGAAACTTTTCTGGGTAGCTTTAAACTTTTAAAAACTTATATATTTTGAATATATGATCGTCGTTTCAGCGTTATTATTGCATCAACTACCATTCTTACTTTGTTTGCATATTCCTTTCTTTCTTCACTCCCCCTCTCTTCTGCTTCCAACTGCTACTCTTTTCTCCTAAAGCTGTTGTTGTAAATATATGCCTACCAAAATGAGAAGTCTGCTGCTGCTCCCTTATCCATCCTCCATTACATTCTGTTGCTCTTATTATTCCACAGTTTCTTTTGGAGACAAGCATATAAATCATTGAAAATGAGTTTTTTGGAGACTTTGTATGTGATACGCAAAACTTTCTATGCTTAATTATAAGTTTCTACTTTAGTTTGAACCTGTGACTTAAATGTTTCAAAATCTCTCTCTCTCTCTTTCGCTCTCTGAATTTTCTCTGGGAAAAGCTTACTTAATACCATTTACTGGGATTTACATTTTAAACCAAAACCAACCTGACATTCCAATGCAATGCAGCAGTTTTTGTGTTCTCTTCGTATAAATATATGAGTATGCAAAACACATTAACCATATGCCTGCTGGAGCTTCTCATGTCCTTTTCCTATTTTATTTCTTCTCTAAAGAAAACTTCTCAACACTTCCTTTTCCTCTACTCTGATGTTGTTCTTGACTAGCAAGGCGAAGAAAATATCAGGGGGCTTCAGCAACTGAAAAGTCATTTCTTTTCCTCCTCATTTAATCCCTCGAGGTGAACTTTGCTACAAAATGCGATATAATAATGGCATTTCGGAAGGAATAAGCTTGGAGAGTTGGTTGGAAAGAGAGAGGTAAAATGGAGAAACACTCATGCATGCGTGCATAACTACGAACATCTATTGTTGGTGTGATAGTGGTAAAAGGCATCATTGTACACAACAGTAGCAAGTTTAATGACATTTTCGGTTTGTCTTCCAATATAGCCATCACGCGTGCATTCAAATGCCATTACCATTATGATCTTCACAGTCCCCTTTTACTATTTCTTTTTACCCTTTCTTGTATAAATATATAAGCTCATGTATAGACATAGATATATTATCTTTTAAAAATATTCTAAATCCACAGGCTCAGTCTTCTAGAGATAAAGTAAACAACGAGTTGTGGAAGTAGAGACAAGTTTTTAATCATTCAAGATAACCCATATGCAGACATATAAATAATATGAAGAGGAAAAAGGATAAATAGAGCAGACGAAAGAAATCCTGTTCTTGTTGTTTTATGTATGCTAATTTGCTTCGTTCGTTTGGAAATGTAGGAAGAGGGACTTGTGTTATATTAAAAAATGGATAGATGAAAACAGGAGAGCGCAATGCATGATGTCATGAGAGAGATCAAAGTGATACATATTTCTTGCCACGCATGAATGTTGGGGTTGGGTTACTTAAAATGTTGCATATATTTTAGAGCTGAAAAAGTAATTTTGAAGATTAAAAAATTTCATTTTAGCTCAGTTTTAGGAGGGATTGTGGTTTCAAAATAGGCCATGAGGATAATACAAGCGAATGGGTGCTTGGAAAGTGAAAAGTAAAATTGTTGATATATTTTTTACCATAAGTGTAATCATTAAGCATGAGCACATATATTCAATTTCACTCTCCCCGGTCGAAGAAATGCAAAAGTTACCAAGTCATTCTAGAAAACTTATCTTATCATTATTACTTTTTGTCCTAATATTAAAACTAATACTGAGCTGTTCTTCATTTATAAATCTTGAACCTTTCCATTATTTATTTGAACCCGATCACGATTCCACGAAATTCGTCACTTGCTCCGCCAAGTTATACTTTTAGAAAGTTTTTTTTGAACGGAGCATTTTGAAAAATTACTTGAGAGGAAAAAGACCACACCAAAAGCCACATCAAACCATGAAGCGCCTTAGAATAAAAAAAACTATATTTTTTTCCTTTCGGCTCTTATTTGGTATTTCACCCTTTTTCATGTTTTCTACTTGTTACAATGCAACAAAAGAATTTCGAGAGTATTGCATAATGATGGGGTAAAATGGGGTGGGAGACTTTTCCGTTTATTTTCCTTTTATCGTATTTACAGAACTACCATAAAGGAAAGAAATGATGCTTAAACAGAATATTTTCTTCACAGTGAAGTCCGATTTCGTTACGCAAGGTTCATTCATTTTGTAAGCAAACACACACCATGTAGCGTTATTTTTTGTTATTGGACAGAAACAGAATCAGACTCCATTCACATGCGTCGACGTCAAAGATGACGGCATTTCGTTTCATGAAAAGGGCATTTTCAATGATTATGTTGGTGGTGGAAAGAAATAATGTTTCTTTTGACATTTGAAACTGTATACAGTCCACTGACCTCGTATATTTTTTTCTTTTGACTCATAAATATTATTCATATGGGATCTCACTAATATCAAGAGAATGTGTGACAGTGTATTGGACACCAGTCACAAACAGTCACCACTTCTCTAACAATTCAGAAGTTTGGAAATTTATGACTGCTTTTTATGATTTATACCTTGCGTACCTTTCTCTCAATTTATTCTCCATTTATAAACAGCAGCTGACAAAGTCATAGATCAACTCTCCGTAAATGAATGCACAATTTTCAATTTACTTAATGTAAAATAAAAAAGCATATCCAATTCCATTTTGAAATAAGCAATGGCAAAATACAAAATAAAACAGATTCAAAAGTAACATTATTATTAGTAACTGACTTCGAACGATATATTGTGCACTTTTTACTAAATAAAAAAAGGCTTCAGCGAACAAGACAGGGAGCATCTCAAGTCTGAATAAACATTTCAAACCAATTTTTTTCGGATTATCCGTTAACGAACATTATGTTATTTTTGTTAGTAATTTCTCTTTGAATACCTGAAGAATCCCCTAGACTCATGGGAGTTTATACGCATGGCGCGTAGATCCATGTCGTCCTCATTAATCTTCTGTCTTCATGCTGCTGTGTTCTAATCTCCATGCTCAGTGCTTACAACTTTTTAAACATTTATATTATGCTCCCTTGTCTCTTCATTTCATCTCATTTTATATATTTTACACGGGATATTCAAAATTACTCCATATCTTATACACTTTGGTATTAGCAATAGAAAATGTCTATTGTGTAATAATAATGGTAATGCTTTTAAAAAAGGAACAAGCGACCCTGCCTCTATTTTTTACCATTTTTTTCTCTTTCTTTTGAGCTCGCTCTCTCCTTATTATTATCTCAGGAGTATTAAAAAAAGCAACGGGGGAAATAAGATGTTATGACTTTTAATGTCTTATATTAAGACTCATGATAGTAATAATAATACACGCATATTATGATGATGTTAGTAAAACCTTTAAAAACATCCTTACTTTTCATTTTGTATTATTTTTTTCTAGGGAAGCATGCAGCCATGATGGTAGCCAAGTGGAGTAGCTTTGCTGCTGTTTTCAAGGAGGAACGAATTACTTCATGAAAAGAATAGAAAAGCACAATTTTCGGATACTTTTTAATGATGATGTCTGGCTGAGCTGGTTGGATGTTGAATATGTGCTTGCTCTCCTATCGTTGTTGTATTGTAACATGACATAATAAAGTAAGCGTAAGTTACATTTTAATTTGGTAAAGAGAAAAAACCGACAGGCTATATATTCAGGTCGTACCTTATAATATAATATAATGAATTTTAGGAACAACGGAGAAAATGCTCTGAGTAGATTAGTGTACGTGATGCATCACCGACTTCAACCTTTTTTTCTTGTGAAAAAAATGTCAAAATCGCTGACTGGCTGGTTGCTGTTACTTGCTACATGGGATATTATGGAGTTTGTGAAGAGGACTCGTGTGGGATGCTAACATAATCATTTTCCCTGCCTGCACTTTTGGGCTGTAGGAAGCAAAAGGAGGAGGGAGTCGTAAATCAGATATATGAACGTTCACGCCGGTAACAAGAGACACATAAATAATATTATATGTGTATTTGAAAACCATTAATAGTGATAGCTAAGGAAAGTTGTTAGTAGATAATACACATATCAGAAATGTTGCTTAATGTATATACTTTGAAGGTTAATTTTATAGACTTTGTTCAGACAAATCATTTACTGCACAAACCAGGAAAGGAAGATACATTACTCATTGTCAAAATGTGAATATTATGTGCTGTGGGTATCTACAGATATATTTTAAGGCATGCTAAGCCAGACCCATATTTTTTAACAATCTCACTCTGCCGACAGTTTCGAATAAGTTGTTAAGTTTGGAAAATGATTTAAAAGATAAATAGTAAACTGTTTATAGGGATCCTTTTCTTTGAAGGATAATTAGTTGAATATAATATGGTTCGACTTCAACAAACGAGTATGAGTATCTTGCTGAGACGCTTAACAAGTTCGACTCAAGATATAATTGAGTCGCCATTTCTTTTATAGTCATATGACCTGAGAGTAATCCATAATAATTTATTGACTAGATTTAATTTTTAAAAATAAATGAATTTTAAAGGCTTACATGATTGAAAAGGATATAGAATTTTAATTTTGTACGAAAGTTATTTATATCATTTCGTACTATGCATATTCGTGTATAACAATATGCATATTTTCCATTTTTCCTTTCATACAAATAAACTGTAACTTTCCTATCGTCAATAACTTGTGTTCGCTGCGAATTTTGCCAATAATAATGTTTACAGTTTGGAGTTGATCTAATTCAAGTACTACTACCCACTCAACCAGTTAGTTATGTATCCCGACACATCATTGATGCATTAATTTATGTTAGTTTGTTTTATTCCAACTGTAAATGATATAATAACTTTAATAAAAACATAAAAATATATAAACGACAGTCCCCGTCACCAGCTCTTTTACAGAAATCGACACAAACATGATATAAGCCATTTTTCTAAATTTTATCCTCTCAACAGGAGAGCTTAATGTTAGAAATGTGTTATACAACGACGATTTAGGTTCTCCATCAGAGCTACTAGTTCAACATTTTGACTTTTAATGAAAATAAAAATCAGGAAAAAAACATGTCCCCAATAAAATCGTCCTCTATCATTCCCACGTATGTACGTAAGAGAGCTCCAAACATAAAAAAGGGATACGTTTATTTATTAAGTTTTCGACAGTTTCGGAAGTGTATGGTTTTTCCTGTTTTGTGTATTGTGTGGACATACGCACAACAAAATTTTTCACTCACAGTGTATCCCAATAAAATACACAACAGGGACAACATTATATAAAATCTTCTATAGAATGTAGTAATATTTTTATGTAAGTTTATCAATAATGATTGATTATCATTGATAATTTTGAAATAGAGTGTTTTATACAATAAAGTTTGTTCTTTGTGCTACGAATATTTTTTTGTTTTGACATATTTAGTACGAGTCAGAAAACCTCTTATTGTATCAACAACACAATAACGAATAATGTATGAAATACAAAAATATATATCAACAGAAACGCATCAACTTTTTCACTAAATGAATAAAAGATAAATTGACAGTTTGACATTACGCACACTGACGTTTTCATACAAGTAAAAATATAAAATATAGTAGTGCACGAACTGCATTATGAATGAACTTCTTCAATTCAACAAAATAATACTTGTCACTTTTACGATAGTTGTAAAAACTGAGTACACAAAAAAAGTCTTTCTGGTTGATAAAAATCTTTTTTGGGTTCATAAGAGCAATGATGGTTGATGGTAATAGCAGTAGTCATTATAATAATGATAATTTTATGATTGTTGTAAAAGGTTGATTGATACATTTTTACACAACACGGACTTGTTTGACGGGATAAAACGAAAAGTCAAATATACAAAATTGTATGCTTTATTCCGCACATGCACTCAAGATACTATACTGTATAGCTTACGCCATAAAGTCAAGTATCCACAATCCGCACACGAGCTATATCCACAGGCGTTCATTTTATTAGCATTTTATTGCGTATGTTGTGTTCATGTAGTGATGAGTTATGGGCTTAAAGTGAAGTGTGGTGAAAGAGAAGCCACTTGGGTGATCTGAGATTCTCACATTATCACGGAAATCCCTCCTCCGTAAAAGGAGAAAAAATTGACCTAGGACCTCAAAACAGTTCGTATTTCATTCTAGACATGAAAATGTAAGCATAATATAATATGCATGATGTGTGTAACATGTATACATTGTATGTCTCTTAAATTCAAGTCCACAAGTTTTCTCAGTCAGTTACTCCAGAATCTTCATGGAATGCCATCTTGCTTATATGCAGCCAATTTGTAGTAGCCAAAGTGTAATATCAAGTTACCCAAGGAATTAGTGCTTCAATAAAAAATCCATAAAAGTTTTATGATTCGTTCAAGTATACTTTTACTGCCGATGGCGATGATGATGATAATGCATATAAAACACATACTTTATATAATATTGTGGATGCTTGTTTTTTTTCCTGACGCAATGGTTGCTTGTTATCGACTTTTTATGAGTAATTTATTGCTCTTTTGTTGGTTTGCGGTGAGATTTTATGAACTATTTTCTCTCTGAATAAGATTTAAAGGGATGGAACACGGGGACATGTTTTCTTGGTTTGACAAAGCACTCATGGAATGAACCAGTGTGTAAAAAATTGAAACAATCGTCAATAAATTGTTAGCAAAATTGATTTACCAGTTTTATTTTATTTTAAAAGTGAAAGATAGTCTCGACTCTAAACTTTAAGTTGGAGATTTCATGAAATTGGTGTGAAACCAATTTGGAGTTAGAAAACATTTAAAACCAGCTAAGATGGTCAGCGCGAAATGACTTGCCAATTGTATTTGTTCAGTTTTTCTTTTTACATAAATGTACAATAATAGTAGAAAGAGCAACAACGCGTTTAAATGCATAGATGAGAACTACAGTAACCACACCGTCGTCGCACCACAATCACCACCTCCTAATCGTTTACTCTGTGAACAATATAAGAATCTTCTTAGTACTCCCTGCGCAATCATTTGAAAATAAAACAGCTCATCTCATAAAGGTTTAGATGCACTTGTGTTGATGTCAATGGCAGCTCATAAACCAATCCTTATCCCTTTTACTGTATAACGCCAACCCGCTGAAGATGGAAAAAGCTAACCATAAGCATGGTCATGACGGTGCTGATGATGATGACGACGATCATCATGATAAAAACAAGTATACAAAAGAGAAAAAGTATCTTTCTGCCTTTTGTGATACTATATGCAAGGCTACTTCTGCAACAACTACACCACTTCTGTTTCTGTCTATAAAAGAAACACCAGTAGTAGTTGTGTAGTAGCGAGGAATTGTGTTGTGGTAGTTTGTGTAATAGTAGTTTGGCAATAGTCATTTCTGCTTAAAAGGTGGCGATAATCTATTATTTCCTTCTTTCGTTTCAGATTTGCACAAACTAGGCTGATTCTGAGAGGCTTCGTTTAGTTAACTCTAGATAACTTTTGTGTAAAGTTCAAAAAAGGAAAAGTTTGGAACAAAGTCGGAAATTAAAACATTTTTACTATAATTTATTGACATCTTTCCCAATTTTAGGTTTCATTCTATGCTTTTTGCTGGCTAATGGTATTCAAGACTTGATTTTTACATACATTCATGTTTATAACATGCACAAAAGTGGAAATTTTTAGTCACATGAGCGTATTTAAAATCGAATAAAATAGGGAATGCCTGTCATTTATGAAAACAAACTCAACCCTTTTTCCTGACGTTTTTTTTTTTCAGTTTTGTACGAGCATTTTCTGACAATCCTCTCAGTGAAGAAAAGCCCACGCTGCCAAGAATCTTTTTATATCCTTTATGAAAAATGATTGCAATAAATTTGTATGTTTTCGTTCCCCCATTAAAATGTATATATTATATTCGTCGTGCCTAATGGAGCGAACCACATCGCAATTTAACCAGTGGTAGTAGTCAGACAGGAGAAGGCAGCAGCAGCGGTTGCCAACAAATTGTAAAACATTTTCCCGACAGCAAAATTTACGCATATATTCACACACACTCATGCATGTACATAGATAAAAGGATTTTGTACAAAAACATTTCTACACACTTGCATTGAGAAGCAGACATAGAAAATAGTATGAAATGCGCATTTATAAGAGCTTGTACACGATTGCTTCAAGATCAAATACGAAATTGAAATTCACCGAAAGACTGTTGTGCTCTACGACATGTGTTCTACAACGATATGGCAATATAAATAATTTGGAATTTAAGAGTGAATTTTATATGTAATATATATGCAATGCAAATTTGGTGAATGGGAAATCTACTAACAAACCATCATGAAATGAAGGGAAATTTTCTTCAGTTTGTTTTGTTATCATCGTCATCGCCATCCTTTCACTTTGCATTGTTCTCTCTTTCCTATTTAGTTGGGTTAGTGTGTTGTGATATGAATACTACTCCACCACTCCACAGCACCATG
>JAQIWN010000613.1:0-29510 GCA_034699025.1 Entomobrya cf. arborea Gr-Col-00668 | reverse complement strand
TAATTAAACCTTGTTACACTGTTCATTACTGTAACTGCTTTTTCATTTAATATTTAAGCTTAGTTAAGACTGGGAGAGATATAGAAACAAAGCTAAAAATATATTTTTTTCTAGCTAGGTATACAAAAATCATGGGACAGGAAAGGAAATACAGTAAAGAAACTTGGGACGCGTGGGTGTAACGTGTGTACTATGTGAGTGTATAGGGGAACTCCATAAAATTCTCATTAGATTGGCTATGCAATCAAACAAATTAAACCGTGAGAGCAATTTTTAATGTTTGGCTTTGTCCCATATTTAAACCGATTGCAAAACTGTGTAAACTACCGTGTGACTTGACCAGTCTTGAAAATTAAGTTTAAAATAAAATCTTCCGCGATAAATACCGACAAATCACGTTGTCAGATATATATACCTATTTGACAATAATGTACTAACTACGTAACGTGCATGAATGATCTTTATAAACGCAAGTTATACAACTAAATACAGTAAAAGCATTACAAAACTGGTGGGATGACTGGTAAACACGTAGTCTAAAGCAATCTTTTCTTCTTCTTGTCATCCAAAAACTAATAAAATATAATAATAAGCATAATATTCAAAGTCAAATCCATAAATTTGTCCCATGTTCCCTGTCACTTGCTCTGCTATCCGTAATAATAATAGTAACATAATGTCAACCACAGGATAATAATGGAATGGAGAAACGTTTTAACATGAAAATGCTCACTAAACCTATCATTTTCAATTTTTGCACGAACCCAAGGCTTTGACTCTTCTTGACTCTGACTCTGTTCTACTGCTTCAACTTTTTAAATTCAAAAAACTTGCTAACCATTTAAAAGAAATACTGTGCCACTAATATTACCATTACCACCACCACACCACCATCAAAGCCATGCTACCATTCTAAACCAAGTAAACTAGAAAAAAAGAAGAGGACAAACTAAAAAAGATGATGAGTGGGTTGGTTTGCTTGGTGGACGGATCCTTTTGCATATTTTACTTAAGATGCCGTTCAAATGCCATTATTATATTGCAATGCAACGTGCTAAAGTATTAGGACACCCTGTGTGTCAGCAGCAGCATCATTTTCTCGCTTACTACATGTTTTGTAGTGTGCCGTTATGTACATATCTATCTACCAGACTGACTGACAGTATTTTTTATGATAGTTTGCAAAGTCTGCAGCCTAAACACCAAAAAAATATATATTTTACGCTATGTGAGTTGTGACTTGACTTGACTAGTCCATCCATCCAGTTTGATTAATTTGTTTTTCCGTAAAAGCACATTTTATATCATAATGATCATTTTAGGAAAGAAAAAAATGTATCATATATCTTTGTAATTACTACGTTTGCAATAATTGCCCACCATAGTATTCCTCTATTTTCTTTTTGTCTTAAAAAGTAAATCGTGCATTTCTCGTGTTCAATAAGACAGTTTTTATTATTCATACTAAAAAATTAGATAGTTTTACATCTGTACGCATTTTTTTACTTATCTACACACATGATTTTGAAAAACAGAGAGGAAAAGCTGAATTGGCCGTGGCTACTTTCAAACATTTTTACTGTCAAGTTTACAGCACGAGAAACCACACAAACACACGGCGCATGTGTTTTTTTATTGTTATTTTTCCGATTTAGTGATTTGTCGAGTGCCGCTCGTTCAAGAAAAAGCGATGAAACTGTCAAAAAACTATAGTAGCTGACATCTTTATCAGTATGTTTAGCATTTTATTTACTTTTCATACAAGTCTACATGATTTTTGTTGCGTAACTATGAAAAAATCCCCCCAAAAAATGCATGAAAATTTCAATGAATGAATGGGAGACATCTGCTTTAAACGACTCTGGATATTAATTGACAGGTGATGGGATACGTTAAATTATGTGGGTGGTTTGTGGTTTGGTGAAAATACTTTAAAATTGTTTGTCGCCAGATAAATATATACCCATTTATGTATACCTGTATACCAAATCTACCTAAAAATTACCCAACCAACAAGCTTTTTAACTTAAAAACAAACTTGTCTTTAAATCTTTCTGTTTAAATGCAACATAATGCACACCAGTACCATAGATTTTTTTTCTTTTTCTACCAGTGACAGTGACACACTACCTTACAATCCGAAAACCACATTTTTAGGAGAAATGAATGAGTAACACAACTGATTAAATAACTTATATATACCAAGCATGTATACAAAAATACAATTAAATTTTTGCAATGCAAAAACTGGGTTCAGTCAGTGCCATGCCATGCCATACCGACGACACCAATGATGCCACCAATTTTCTTCTTCTAAATCTCTGCTGACCAGCAGCAACCTTCCACCATTTACCACCATCATTCCTACTTTTATATCATTATATCCCTCTCTAAAAACTACATATCATATCATATCACTGCTGCAAAAAAGCTACACCACACACACCACAAGCCTTCTGTCATAATTATCCTTTTTGCTAATACGCAATTCTTGAGGTCATGAAACCTATCTATCTGGTACTTCTGTAAAAGTGAGTCAGTCAGTATATTCTATTGTATGGTGGTGGTGTGCATTTTTTAATGGAATTCAATACAAAAAATAAAAACAACAAGATTTTTTCGCATAAAATTATACATATAATACTACTGACTTACACCACGACTGACGACTTTTGTCTACAGTCACAAAAAAAAGACCAGCATCATCTCTATATAGTCATTTTCATCATGATCATCACCATCATCATCTTTGAAACTTTACTACGAAAAAATAAAACAAGTACAACAATGTACTTTTTTGTACATTAGGTACATGTGTTGTTATTGTGTATACATTATTATTTATCTGTGTTGCTACATTCTCAAATCTCTTTTAATAATTCGGTTGTCATTGCTTTACTGACTGACTGACTGACTGACTTACAGCTTTCTTTGAAACTTTGCCCATTTGCCCACCACTCTAGCCTGCCAAAACAACTTGCGCGTAAAGAACTCAGTAACTACATTCTCTTCTTCTTCTCTTTAAAAAGAGCAAAGACAACGAAGAAGACCAACAACTTGCAAAAAAAACCTACTGGTCAAGTCAGCAACATATTAACTTTGTATACATGCATAAGTTATGTTATAAACAAAATATACAAAGTCACATTTATTACCACCATCATCATCACCACAACAGCCCCACCACCACCGCCACTTTTTCTATTAGGTATTATTGCTGCTTTTCACTGTGCAATGTGCAACTACTTGTTTAGCAGTAGAGAAGAAGGACCAGCAGACATGCATGACTAAAACTAAAGGAGATTTTTACAATAAACAATAAAATCCCGTTGGACATCCTCAATGTGTATGTCAGGAATTCTTTTGGTTACGACAAGAGACCCATTTTCTGTTTTGCCTTTTGATAATGTCTCTAATATGTATACGTAATGGGATGGAGAAAGGGTTTCAATTTTTTTTGCATAAAAAACTACAAATCAGTTTTATAATACGTTGTACTTTTTGTACTCACTTGATAACTCATTATACAATTTTGATATACCTACACGTACATACGTTCATATAGGTATACCAATTTAAGTACCACTTTTTTCAGATAATTCATGGAAATTGTCTAAAGATTTTTTTTACAATGGTCCTATACAACTTAAATGCTGCGTTTTCCTCTACTATTTTCCTTTCATTAACCCATGCAGCGAAAAAAAATCATCTTCATCGTCCTTATTATTATCGTAATTATCATTTTTTGCTTTGGGCTTTTAACACAGCGTCTTGGTGGTGGTGATGGTGGTGGTGGAAGGGAAGAAGAAGAAAATAGAGGTATTAATTTAATGAAGGGATAGATCACCTTTTTGGTGAAGAGCCTGAATCTCACAAGAAAAAATTATTATTATGCAATTTGTAATATATGAGCAATCTAACTGTACTATAATATTTTATGCATATTCCCTTCCAAAACAATATAATGCATAAAAAATATACATACGTGCATATTTAAATA
This sequence comes from Entomobrya cf. arborea Gr-Col-00668, assembly GCA_034699025.1. NCBI lineage: Eukaryota > Metazoa > Arthropoda > Collembola > Entomobryomorpha > Entomobryidae > Entomobrya > Entomobrya cf. arborea Gr-Col-00668. The sequence continues at coordinate 25,510 of JAQIWN010000613.1, read as the reverse complement.
CTCGTACTTCCTCTGCAGGGTATCACAAGAGAAGAAAAAAACGAATTATAATGACGATGACGATAAAGGACCCGATATTATACTCATACTTCTGCCCTAACTCTCTGACCAAAAAAAATATATAACAATGCATCATGCATCTTAATCATCATTATCATCCAAGCACACAAGAAGTTATACATGGCCAAAAAAGTATCAGTGTGCATGTGAACCCCATAAAAAAAGATGCAACCATACTTACGAAAAATGTTGCACAGATTAGATATCAATACAACCAGAAAGTTGACCTCAAAAAAGCTGAAAAATGTTTTTCTTTCCCAACAGCTTTATAATGTGCGTACATGATTCGCAAAAAAAATAAAATATACAACAAGAGAGCCATACTAGCACTACACTAGTACACTATTTCAATTCAGCTAGTTTTTCTATAGTAAAATATACGCATGTTGCAAGCCTTTTTTGTAAAAAACGACTGTCGTTTAGATGATGGACTGGCCTTAGCTGTTTGGTGCATACTATTATGTGATGGCAATGATGTTGATGATGATAATGATGAATAAAAAACCTGAATGAGTTCACATTTTGTAATTTTTCCTCCTTACGTAGTAAACATTCTATACTTGTAATACAAGCCATTTTTCTGCGTGTGTTTTAAATATAAATCTTTTCTCTTTTTATTTTTTTCTGCCACGAGGTATTATTATATCTCGTTTCCTATCTATGCATATAGTAAAAGAAAAAATAAAGCACCACCTTCCCTTTACTATTTCCTGTTTTTATTCTTATGTTGGCTCATATTTCCTTGTGAAAATTTTTTAATAGTTGACCAGACCACAGAAAAGGTTAAAAGATACAAAATGAGTATCATGTACGTACACGCACGTCGTCGTCGTCGACGACAAGGCTTTTTCAGTGAGTGTGTTTGTGTGTGATCACTTGCAAAAGTAAAAAAAATCATGTATGCATGCATGACCGACTGACTTGAAGAAGAAGAAAGGATGATAATGTGAAAAAAATGGAGGAAGACAAGACACTCGCCACCACACACCCTTTCTTTCATGTGTGTGTTCACAGCTCAACAATGCAATGGCAACAATGATGGTTTTATTAAATAAGCCTTTTTCTTTTAAAGAGAGAGAGGAAGATGAGAGGTCTACTTAAGCGAGATGAGAGGAGAAATGCAACAAGTGGGATCATAGTTTTTTTGTGCGTCGTCTAGTATGGCATACGTAACATACATAGATTGCTCGCACATTAGCAAGGCGCTAAGTTACTACACAGGTCACACAGGTAGGCATATAATATTATATGATGATATTTCATATAATATTTTTCGAGTGTAACAATAATGTCATTTTGAAGTAATTTAGCAGCGTGCATGCTGTATGTGTAATGGGATGAAATGAATGTAGATATATATGGGCTTATGCAGAGTTAGAGCCACAGCTCTCAGATTCATTCTGACAGACAGATTCTTTAAGCAAATAAGGCCCTCCAATTCCCATGAAAATCACTTAATGAACCACTGGTATACTTTTTGGCTATTAAATTGAAGCTTTCAAATGATCATTTTTTTTGAAGATGATGTATTCGGACGGTTGGGGAAATGATGCATATATACAATACATTGCGGGTATGAAGATAGTATAGATGTGTGTATTTTGAGATATAATATGAAACCTTATCTGGGCAGAGAATTTTCCCCTTTTTTAGACTTTAATCGGCTGTGGTTGCACCGATATTATATCTGAAGGTTGTCTACTTATGTTGCAGGATGAACAAGTCAAGTTGTAAAAAAATCAAATGTGATGCAATGAATCATGAATGGGGTGTGTGTAGGGTTTTAAAAGTCTTTGAAATGGAATCTGTGGTGACATATGCGTTTTTTGTGTTAAAGAACGGTTAGATAATCAATGTCAATGTCAATAACTCAAAAAAGTCATAAAACAAATAGACATGATAAAAAACAACAAAAAGGTAAGCAAGTATCCACGTTGCTTCATCATGAAAGATAGGTAATTGAAAAAAAAAAGGATTTCTTAACTCACAATTTATGTGCCTAGACACTCTCATCTACTTTTGGGCTATAATGGGGATTTGCATTTTGAGTAACTCAAGTGCATATTAGCCGTATTTTCTTAAATGAAAAAAAAATGTGTAGAAAGAAAGGTGTTTCATTCATTTTTCAACAAATCTTTTGAGTAAGTGCACATTTTTTCTTCTGATTATAAAAAATAATTAGCATGTATTTATGTCTGCATAATTATCATACTAATTCCTTTGACAAATCTTTTTCCTTTTCTCATCCGCTCAAAGATGCACATTTTTTTATTAATGCTAAAAAAATTCCACACTGTGTTCAATCCAACCCTGAAACCTATTTTTTTAAAGATCTCATTTCAAACGGCTAACTGCAGCAGCAGAAGCAGCTTTATGAATTATATGCAAAAAATCTTATCCAAAAATGCATCCCTGTAAAAAAATCATTTAGCATTCTCATTTTTTTGCATGTGTTTCTTTTCTACTAACCTTTTCCTTCCCCAACTTGGCTTTTAAACAAGACACAAAGTCCAGTTTCAAAATTGACAGCTTGACACGATAAGTTTTGCCTGCAGGCATCTACACACTCCGCCAGTTGTAACGTTCCAGCACGTGTTTCAAGTATATCTGATGGGGCACTGTACATCCAGCCGGTGATCAGCTCAAAAGTTGCATCTTCTGCCGGACAGTTGACCACCGAGTATTGGGCCGACACCATTCCCGCAAGAATAGCCAAGGCTATTCCACTCGTCAAGCACAACATTTTATGCATGTTGTGATCTATTCCTTTCTTCCTAATTTTCCCTACCTTTCAAATAAATAACTTTCTATCGTAAAAAGTTTTTTTAGAATAAGTAGTCAATCACTTTATTTTGAATTAATTGTAAAAATTATTACAATTTATTTCAAGTTATTTTTTTTCAAATAAAATCCAAACTCTTTCACTCAACTTAAAGTTTTCCACTTTGATTTACTGAACTTCAAACTTTCCAAAATTGTCAATTTTTTTTTAATTGTAGAACTTTTTAAACTGTAGATTGTTAGTTTTAAAAAAAAATCCTTTAATTGTCAACGTTTAAAATTGGAGAACTGTTTTTTATTAACTTTGAATTCAAACAAGTCACATTTAATACAAATGCCAGATTAATTTTTTTCACGTCCTTAACCCTCCAAGTCTTTTTCTCAACTGACACTTGAACCGAAAAAATCTATCTAACTACCCTGCTCCTTTTCTCCTTTCAAATCTATTTAATTTTTTTATAGGTATATATCTTCTTTTTTTTTACTTATTATGTTCCTCTTATGAAAAAGCTATTCGATTTATTTTAAAGAACAAAGTCACTATTTTTTTTCTTCTATTTTTCCTCGACTACCTCTCTCGCCACTCTGAGTTCCTCCGCACAAAGCGCGCGTTGTATTTATACCCCCGGCCCACCGTTTTTTTTCGAAATGCTCAGCGTCACCAAAAACCCTTTGAAAAACATACACAGGAGTAAATACACTATTTTTTAAAACGTTACAAGTACCACCAATACCAGTTAACGCTTACACAGCAGCCTCTCTCATCCTCAGATCCTCAGACCTTGTCAAGTTAAAGCTCAGAGCCTGTGACTATCACAATGCACAATGCATTTTCAAGATACCTCAACAAATTCAATGTCAAGCATGCACACTTGCTGCTGCACACACACGTGAGAGAAGTCCTTTTTCTTTTAAAGAAAAAGCCAAAGCCAAGAGAAAAGGCCTGGGAAAAGGCTCTTTCTATAAAAACTGCATGTATGTCTCTGTGTCTACATCTTCTGCATTTCTTTTATACATAGAAAGAGGCGAAGGAGGAGAAACGCCATATGTTATCATGTGATGGGTATAAGATGCACAGATGAGCAGTTATGTTATATGAACGCTTTTTTTTACTTCTTACGTCTACGCCTCCTTTCAGCGCATCCCATTTTTTTTATTCACATTGCACAGTGCACTGCACACATGAAATATAATGCACTCTAGTTTCTTCATCGTCAATGTTATCCGATACGTATTATATTTTATATGCGCTCTGCTTTGCGCTCTCTCGCATTAAAAAATTAAAAAAAGGCCGGTCAGCTAAGTGGTTTGGTTTATGTACGTTATTTCAAAAAAGGGTAACAGCGCTGGTCATCACGATGCTGATGATCATGATCATCATCGTCACCATCAATAAAAACGCTATTTTCTCATCTCTCTCTCCTTTCTCCCTCCCTTTTAAAATCGTAAACATACTTTTATTTGTTGGCTTTAAATGTTCTTTTTTTGTCTTCGTCTTTTTTAAGCTTCCTTCGTCCATCCAAGTTCAAAGGTTCCTGTTAGAAAACTTTTAAGAGTTGTCATCATTATCATCATCATCATCATCATCATCAGAAATTGGACATTGGCGTTGTGTTGCGTGTGTGAAACTTTTTAAATACTCAGGTAAATCCATTTTCGCCACGCAATCCTATATTCCCTATCAGCAAAATAGATTTTGCTGTAATATCTTCAATAAAAAATGTTACTTCCTGTCTTGTTTTCACATTTTGCATTGAATGCCCTGTTTGTATTTAAATTATATGCGTTTTGTCTTATATATATACATATGCATTATGTATAAGGTAGGCGGTTATATGATGAGGATGACGAAAGAGAGAAGAACTTTTCTCTTCCCTTCCCAATTTTTTTCCTTAAAAATCTTGACAAAAAAATGGCAAAAGTCAGCTACCTTTCCTTTCTCACCAACTTGAAATCTTGAAAAAGTCATTGAGCTAATAATATTTTTTTTTAAATTGATTCAAATTAAACTTTGACATTCTTTTTCCTACTGTTCTGTTTACCAACTGAAGCTTTCTAAAAGAGCCTCTTTTTCTCATTGATTCAATTACCTTTTTTGGAAAATCTCTTTATTGATGATAATAACCGGTGGCTGGTATTGTGAGCTACTTAACGGACCTTAGCTTTTGGAACAGCCTACCTAGTTAACAGTTAAATGAGCATATCCTTAGCAAATAATTAAAATAAGGCATAACAACAACTCATGCATATTTATAAAATCTACTTATTTAGAATCCAGGAGCCATGACAAAAAAATAACAGTTAATTTGATCAACTGGGTAGTGGGCAGTACAAGTTGACATCAATATTTTTGTGAAGCTAATGAGTTTCTTTTTTAAGAAACAAAGAGGAGGATCTAAAAAAAAAGACGGGCAGTGGCATCTTTTCAAAATTGAGAGGACGGACACTAATTAATATTCTAGCGCCACAAACTGTAACGCAACGTTCCCCGAAAAAAAAAGAAACGATTTGAACTCAATGTAAAAATTCATTGAACTCTGGGATGTTAGATTCTTTACAAGTTGTTCACTTGAATAATTTTACGATTGAAGTAGCAGTAGTTTTGGCGACTAGGAAGAAAAATAAAAAAGTTTTGGCATTTAGGAATTTTATATAGGAAGGAGAAGAAGAACTAGGAAGACCAAATATGATAATTCTCCTAATATTAAATATAATCTTTATAGATGTATTCACACGTCCTATAATCACATTTTTACTTAAGAGAAAGCAATTAAATTAAGCGAAGGTGAACGAAACACACAATGCACATCATCATCTTCATCAGGTAATAAAAACAGCCTATTTCTGTCTTCTGTCCTGGTTAAACCATACCTGCTATTAAACGTTACGAGAATTACTTCCAGTCAAGAGGGTTGGCTGTTGGCTTTATTTTTTTCTTATATAAGTGTAAATGGTTTTTAATTTTTTTACAATGCTACATGTATGTAACTACACTAAATATTACAAGAAAAAATTAAAGCTAATGGGTTGAAACGCGCATTTACGGAAGTAGCGCTCATAAAATTTCCCCCTGTAATTAGGAGGTGGAGAGCATATGTTTTATGTATTGTAAGGTAATTAAATTGTTTCACCTCCACCTCCTCAGTTTTTTTTAGAAAATTATGCGCCGGTATGGTACACACAGTGACAGTGTAAAAAAAAGAATATGAGCAATTTTCTCTCTCTTTTCTCTTCCTAAGCATTTATTTTTAACTTGACCCAAGTAATTTTTACAAACCATATTGGGTCAATATTCTGTTTAAAGGTGTGCTTGTGTGAATTTATCGGTTGTTCGAGAAGAAGGAATGGATGATGCGATATGATGGAATGCTTAAAATGGTGTTGGGGGGAGGTAGAAACTCAACCCCTTTTAAAATATCAATCATGCTAACTGTATCGCTACTTTTTCCCTCTATTTCTTTTAATACAAATCCTGAATGCCAGCTTGTCATGAAAAGTTCGGTGAGAAAATTATCTCCATTTTTATAATTGGAAGCTTATCGTTAGTCCACTATAAATAATAATAAGCTTTCAACACCCGGCTATTTCGCTGTTGATATTCCTACCGATCTCTTTTTTTTTCACTTGTGACCAAAACTAAAATACAAAATATTCAGATGAAAGGGTCATTGTACCTTTCCGGGGGAAACAAAGAGAATTTTTGGATTTACCTATCCACTATTTTTTGTCTTTTTCCCCCAGAAGCTTATGATTTTCTTGTAAGTGGTGTAACCAGGGCAAACCAAGAAAATTATTTAAAAAATAAAAATGCTACTTTTTAAAAATCTTGAATTTTTTAGTCGTTTTCTTTTTATGAATCTTTTCTTCTTCCTTATTATTTTCTCTCTGGCTCTGCTCAAATGCTTATTATTATGATTATGTCACTCGACTTTTTTTTGTTAGATTGTTACCATTTAAGAAGGTAATTGCTGCATTCATCGTAAAATATCTGCTTGTTAAAACGAGCAATCATCTACTTGTACCACCAAGCACCGCTTTAAAACACAGAGAAGGTGTTTTATCATTCGTTCTGTTGTTCTATTTGAAAAATTTACTTGAAATGCACGTAATTTTTTGGAGTGTTAAGCATTTCTTTAAATATATATGTATATCTGCTTTTAATCAACCAAAAACATAAATCATTGTACTTTTCGTAAAATTAGAAGCAAAAATACAGACTATAATCATCTCGAAACTAAACTGCCACTGAAAAGCAATGTAATTGCAAAAGTCACGTACAGCTTTTATTATTCCTTGTGTCGATGTCGAACAATTGATTCCTTTAAACTTAATCACACATCACACCACGCCACAGCAAACCAACCATTTAAATATTTTCAGACAAAAAACGGAGTAATTTTATTTTTTTCGCAGAGCCAGTCATAAACTGCTATTTATTTTAGTCACCTACTTGACACTGCTGTAAAAATTATGGGAACTCTACACCAATTTTGTCAAATAAAAAGATGTAAGCATTTAATTTTTTGATGGGTTCAGATCCCTTAAGACCAATTATCCTAACTACATGTGCTTATCTAAGAATAAAAATTAAATGCAATGGGAAGGGCTGAAACTTGAAACCAATCAGTTTTATTACAAGTATTATTATTTTCGCGCTTACTTGAATTGCTTAATTGTATAATTGTTCATGTTCACCCTATGAAATCAATTCATTTGTAAAACAAGCATGTTATCACCTCTGTCCATCATCATCACCTTTTTCCTGTAAAATTCATTTCCGCATGTTTCAAACCATTAAAAAACTAATTTTCAAAAGTCATCTTCACCCAAGTTTGAAAACCAAAACCGAAAAATATTTCTCCTTTCGGCTAAGTGATGTAATGACTGCATGATTGAATTCACAAGCAAATATCCCATACATATTATATTTCAAAAACTTCAACACCTTACCGAATCGCGTGAATCTAACCGTCATGCAGCGTCATCACATCACTTATATCATCCATCAGATATCATAAAAATCAGCGGACTATAACAAGCCAAAATATACATAATTTGGATTATCCCAGTATCACCGCCACCGACGCTTATCTGATCATAATTTCTTTAAAAAAAAGTTAATGTCAATCTTTTATTCCTTGCTGCTGCGATACCGCTTCTTAAATTTTTTTTATGAACATTTTTAATAGCTATATTTCTTATTCTTCAAAATCAAAAATCCATTTTCAGTTTTTGACTGTCACTCTGTAAAAGAAATATTCATAATGACTTTTAGTGATTTGATTATCAGAGGCACTTGCCATTCATTTTTTTAATGCTTATGGAGAGAGTACGCTACTCAATGATTAAAATTACTTTTGAAATAATTTTCTAAAAAAGATAAGAGATCAGTAAGAAAAATATATGGTACTCCCCGAAAAAAGAAACCTGTCTTTTCATTCAACATTTTTCAAGTGAAGGGCACACTCACTCGTCTATTACATAGTTTACATTGCAATTTTTTTGCACATCGTCGTCGTCATCTTATAATCAGCCAAAGAAATGAAACTTTGTATACATATTTACGTAGGTACTCATACACTCATCATTGATGTCCTTCATCAAAAAAAAGAACCTATAATACTGGTAGTCAAGTCACTACATGATCATCGTTATCATCATCCTCATCTACAATGTTGCAACAGACAGTTATGCAAATAAGATTACGGATTTTTACAAGGATACAAGATACAATAATACGCTATAATGCAAAACTAAATTGAGCACAATAAAAAGAATGTCTATGTATGATTGACTGAATTAAATAGGTGATGAGGCTACTAAAATCCTAAAACTCTTGTTTAAATAAGATTGTGTTCAAAATCTCAACAAGGCAGAGAGTGAGCGAATCAAGGACTTCGACTTCTTCACTTACAGACATGGCCCTATCAGTAGACACAATTTTTTCTCATCAGCAGCACATTAAATTCCATGATTAAATATTTCTGACATGATGATTGTTACATCATCAGTGAAGTGAAAAAACAGGCCATCATGCTTTCTTTCTTGTTTACGTTACGTGCTTCATATTTTCAGCTTTTTTCTACTTGTTGTTACACTAGCCCATTATAAATTAATCATTTATGGCATGCATACAGCCAACATTGGTACCTACTTGTAATTTAAAATGCTTCATTTATCATGCGATATGCAAAGGAAAAATTAATTTATGAAAGGGGAAAACCTGACAGCTGGGCTACTGCATCTTGGAAAGGTTATGGTTTTTATCTTCCTCTCTGAAAAATCTGATCGGGTAAACTAATAACTTGTTGAGAATTTTGCTCCCATTTTTTTAAAGGAAGTGGAAGCCCTGAAATAAACAATATGAAAGAAAATTCGTTTTCATCACTATTACAATTCACATCATCAGAGATGTTTGTACCCTTATGTAAAAATTATTAAACAATTACTATTGTAATTCAAGCAAGAGCGATGATAATATTTTAGATAAGAAGACTGTCTAGTAATCAAATCAGGCCTTCAATATTTTTTTTTTCAAGTTTAAGGTCAACTTTGATTTGATTGTGGGCTTATTTTTGTGTGTAGCTATCAGGCAAAATAAAATTATTCCCAATCCACACGCATCTTTTATATAATAATAATGACTTCTTACACCTATAATATTTTACCTATGTTACGTGCATCAGTACTCAATACACAGAGAAAAGTTGTAGGCTACAAGTTTTCTATGTTTAAAAAAGAAAATGATGCGTGCGTGAGCGTGTGTATGAGCGCATACCACAAAAAAACAATTCATAATGAATTCCTTCTTTAAGTCAAAAACCTAGAAACCAAGTTTTATATTTGAAGATCAAAAAGTCATTTTTCATTTGTTCACCAGAAAAAAAAATATTGTTCAAAAAATGATAAAGTAGAACCCTTGCTTTTTTTTTCCTTTTGCTTGTCAGTCAGTCAATTAGCTGAGATTACGTATGTAATACATTTAACCATTGTAAAACTCGGCTACTGGTATGGCTCCTCGGTCTGGCTGCCGTTAAATAATTTTTGTTAAAGTTGTAAATTGTAAACCACGTTGTTCAAGAAAGAATTGTTGTTTATCGTCCCAATTCTCAATCAACCCTACACACATCATGTACATAAAAAAATGTTTTCTAATGACACAAAAATATACAATGAATGCAGTAGGAGGGGAAATGAAAAAGACGAAAATGACTTCTTCAAGTAAAAATGGCAATAGTACTAGAAGCATAACAATGTGAATTTACAAAGGCAGCGCAAAAATTAAACCCAAGACCTTTAACAAACAACAAGACAACTGGTTTTTTTTTCTCTCTTCTTCTTCATCTTTTTCTGTAATGATGAACTACTAGCTTTGATCTAGACAAGAGACATCATAATATTTCATAAAAATTATGATTATATTTTTTTTTCCTCTACTCGGGTCTCTGTCTCTATCTCGGTTTTTTTGGGCATTTCATAAAACTTCAATCCAAATTGGTAAAATAACAATGAGTTGTTCAACATTCAACGGAAGCTTAGGGACATGATGTTTTACATGATGATCTTTGAATGTTCTGTGACACAGGTCATTTATATTGTCTCATTGACTTGACTTTTGTGCAATATAGCAAATAGGAAAAGAATGCGGCGGTGGTGTGTGCGGTGAGTGGTGATTTGATTTGGATTGTAGTAACATGACAGCATAATGAAATATAAAGAAACTAAGGCAAACAGTAAACCAAATAAAAAAATATATTATCAAACTATTACGTCTACCTTCTCATTTTTTTTAACTGTGTTTCTTTTTTAAAGTTGAAGTTGACCAAAATGATATGGAAAACGCGGGTGCATATGATGCTTACTGTAAATAAAATTTGTAGAGTGTACTCTATTATTCATTTAATTTTGGTTTGGTGGTGGTTTATTACGTAAACTTTTGTAGAAATTCAAAAGCGTACATTGAAATGATCAGTTTTTGTATATAAAACAGATGTAAAGATTTATTTTTCTTCTTGGAGGTCTGATTTTTATTGTGAAGGTTACTACATTTAATTTTTTTCTGAGAAGTCCCCGTCAGCCGAAACTACTATTTACAAATTATTTTATTTGCAAATAAAATTATTTTGTTTGCTTTCAATGTAATTGTGGCTTGTACAGTCCCACCGACCGAACAAGACATTCAGTAAAAAATTATGCATCGTATCATACATCACAACAGCATACAGTTAGATTACAAATGGATGATGATAGCGTGCAAAAATTTCATCTTACTTTTTATTCAGATTATTTGCGTTTTTAAAAAGATAACTTTTAGGTAATGTGGTATGATGATATGATATTCTACTTTGTTCCCTTTTTAAATAGAGGATTATGTCTCTCAACGGACAGGTTTCACTAAATTTCACACAGGATTTCAGTTTTTAAAAAACGAATTCAACCACATTTTTCTTAAAAATTACTATTGTACGGTTTACTTTTAATCCATTTCGGCAAAAACATGCATTTTTGAAGCAAATCTTACGCAAAAATACAGCACTTTCTATCTGGTGTATCAACATTCCCGTTTCAATACATTTAGTTAATGTCTTTAATAGTTTAAACCAACAAATTGAAATTGTAAAATTAAATGATTCAAATAAAATTCGTAATAGATAACTTGAAATTCGTAAAATAAACATAACGTTAAGGCGTTAATATTTTTCATATTTTTTGCATTTAAAAATTCTCACCTCGCCCCATATCCCATCCCATCACATCCTCTTGGTCAGTTTTTATACATCAAAGAGTGCCATAATTAGTGCACGTCTTGCAACATCTGCGTGCAATTAGTTCACCTATAGAAGAAATATTTGTTATAATTTTTATTAGATTTTTAGTTCTGTTATGTGTCCATTGTTTAAAATATGCCCTCATCCTCCCCTAAAACATTACTCTGACACAACCAAAAGGTAAACAGGTAAAGCTGAACAATAAAAATGAGCGCATAAAAAATATCCTCAAAATCTATCCTAATTCGTTAAGAAAAGCAGCTGCATCTGTAAAAATTGCATTGTTAAAGTTGATGCATAAAAAACTAGCACACGAGCTTAACTTTATGCCAATAATAAATGACAAGTGCACTAAAATTCTAATTAAATTGGCGCCTCTGCTCTATTACTGTTACACATTCAACTTTTCATGTATTGCATTGCATTGTATTGAAAATTCATTTGGGTTTTGAGAGTCACTGGATTTTTTTGGTGCTCTATATTTTTGTGCTCGAGAAAAAAAATATGTAACATGTAACGGAAACTCCTTTTCAAATGTTTATTGTTCCTTTTTTACATGTGTACTAACATATGTACATATATCTATTTTTTTTACTTCGTCCCAAGTTCAAGATCAAACCGACGAAACTGGCAATGCAACGACTAACGGCAGCCAGCACAAACACACACGCGTATTTTTATGTTTAGTAAGTGTGACGTAAATAATGCATCGTAAAAAAATGTAAAACAATAATAGTACAAATATTAATATCCACAGCATAAATTATATTATGTAGTGTTTAAGTGTCAAAAGAACAAGAGTAAAAACAATAACCTATCGTTCAACAATCATCTATCTCTCTCAACTCAACTCTAAATAAAAAATTTAACACAATTTCGTCAAAAGGAAGTTATTACTTGGGTGAAAAGGGTGAAGATGTGATAACACACAATATGTGAGCATTTTAAAACAATAGCGTATGCATAAAAATATGATGATGATGAATAAACAAAGGAAAATATATGAAACATTATTTTGCCAACTAAAAGTTCTAAACTAAATCTTCTTGCATCTTTCATGTAATATCTGTCGGTATTCCACTTTTTTTAATTCTCACGTACCAAAATATATATGTAATAAGCATGTACACTTTAAAAATGACCGATTCTAGACCGAAAAGTCCCCTTTCCTTTTTTTGCTGGTCAACCAAGTACTCATTGAAATCATTAGTTTAGTTTTTTTTACCAAAAAGATTTCCTGTTTTTATGCAACCAGAAAAATAAAAATGAATCCGAAGGGCTTGATGATCATCGCGTGTAATTTTTTTTATTAAATAGGCTAGTAAAGCATTACGTTGTCAATTATGTCAAGAAAGAGAGAGAGATGCTTAAAAAATCACATTTACTATCCAATCCTACTACTCCCTCACCACCATCAAAAAAAACTACTCATCTTCACCTTAATACCGCTTTATTTTGCCCTCCGGATAAAATATTTTATATCTCTTTGACTTGGCTTGGTCAAGCTAAGAACTTTTGTGGTCACAATTTTTTGGTTTTATGATTTAAAAAAAATGAAATAAAATCTCAGCCTCAGCTAAAAAAGTTGCATTACGAAATGGCAAGTAAAGTAGAGATTCTCTAGTAAAAAAAGCTGCATATAATGCACTTTTTCAGGTGGGATGTGGGATTTTTCTTATTTTTTGATCGGATTAATAGTTGCATTGCATTGCATTTACCATAGTGTTTTGCGTGGTATTATCATCATTATTACTATTATTGCAATTAGTGGTGTCAGTGGCAAAATGAAAGTAGCTTTCTAGGGCGACCAATCCACAGACAAATAAATGTACATGCATTACAAAGAGCTAGAGCAAAATATAATTACATCTTTTTAAAAAAAACCACTACCAATGTTTTAATTTGTTAAAGATTTTGAAATTAAAAATTCCTCAAAAGCACTCACTGACTTTAAATGCTTGTTCTTCTGTGTGTGGCTGTAATACTTACCTTGATATTTTTTTTTCTTTCTGTCTCAAGCTATAATTGAACTTGAAATTTTTGTGGACAGTTATCTTTTCGAAGATAATAAAAATTAAAACTATTCATAAACCAATAACATAAAGAATGAGAATAAAACTACCGTGTCAAATCCAATCCGCGAACAACCAATATAGTAATTTCAATCCGTTCCGGTCGTTGATGCACAAATGTGCTAGGAGGTTTGGCCATTCAAGTTAAATTGCTCATTTCCCTGTTCCAACTCACTGACAAAATATGACATTTTTATGTTCCTTAATAAAATTAGCATACAAATTGTACATAAATATTGTAGCTTCTTGTCAAGCGCTCTTCTCTAAAACTGTAAATGGTCAAAATAAAATAAAAAATAATAAATTTATTGCTCTGCTCTCATAATATAAAATTTCATACTAGTGTTACGTTAGGGAGGGGAAAACTAAACGTTGGAGGAGTTTTTCAAAGATGCTTACGATAATTTTTTTTAAATCTTAAACTTGGATCGCTATTTATAGTTATTTTTCAGTATGCAGTGCAGTGTGATTTTTAATGCCTCTACAGAGTCACAAACTACAGCAAGCAATTACTCCTGTGAAAAATTCACAATCAGTTGCAAAAATAAGCCTTTCCTCTTCATCATCATTCTATATACAATACAATTGATATACAGGACATATTTTTCTTGGGGATGCGCCATTTAACTCATCATAAAACTTACTAATAACTGAACTGTAAAAGATGAGCATTTTTCCTACTCCCATATTCCCACTTCCCATATAAGTCTAAAAATAAAAATATTTATACCTACAAAATAGCATATCCAAAATGCCCATATCATCTTACCTCCTCCATACCTACTTATCTACTCAACTGGGAAAAATCTTGAATTTATTGTTTTATGTAATTGAACAAGCGGAGAATACAGAGTACAGAGCTCCAATCCTGGGAATGGAATTTCTCTCGCTTATTGTCTTCCTCCTTCTCTCTCTCTCTCTCTCTCTCTCTCTCTCTCTCTCTCTCTCTCTCTCTCTCTCTTTCCATATTCCTCATACCGATACCGTTTTCAATAAAAATGACAAACAAAAAATATTTCAGTCTCAAAAAAACTGTAAAACGGTGTTTTTACTTTTTTTAAATGAATTGTCCCTGTTTTACTAATAACAACGGAACGATGTCATCATCGACATCATTGTCATTTACACATTCGCATGGCATAGTTGGCTGGTTGTGAAGGTGAAGCGTAACTAAATTTTAAAAAAATACTACATTTAAAAAAAAAATAGTGCATTATAGCGCATAATATCTACACATAAAAGTGCAATATGACGTTGGTGAGAGAAATATAGTGAAAAAGGTTGGGAGAGGATGAAAGTATATGTGAGATGGTCAGTATTGCAAAAATAAAAATAGCGGTAAAAAAAGCAGGAGCATCAGAATAATACACAGCAGCAAAAGGAGGAGGACATATGTACAAAAGCAAGAGACCCACTACCCTTGACCTTTAATAATAGTAATAATATTTTTTTTGTTGAAGAACAGGTGGGTCTTCTGTGAGCATCAAGCTGATGTGCATACTTGAAAGACTACTATGCTGACTGATGATGAGATTCAGAGGAGACGAGGATTTTGAAACTAACAAAAACAACCAGTATTACTCTGTTTGAATACAAAAGGAAAAGAAGAAAATATGTTTGGATGAGTAAGCTTCATAAATTTTTTGATATCTTGAGAACAAATGATGATGATGCATGCTTGCGATGCGACGTGCCTTTCTTTTTTTTCTTGAATGAAACTAAGTTACCTCACTCACTTCACTACTCGCTCCAAGCTCGTTTTTGAATAATAATAATAGTAGTAAAGGTTACTTAACTAACCTTTTATTGAAAATTGCATATTTTAGAGAATATAAAGCATGGTTTTTGCAGTGTATTGATTAGTTTGTCATCAAAAAACCCCGAGAAATGAAGGTTGATATGATGTTTTATGATGTGATTGAAAACAAACAAGGATTACAACTTTTTTTTTTGAAAAGAAGACATGATTTTAACAAGCTTAAAGCAACAATATAAATGGATAGCAGGTAGTATAGCGATACATGTAACATGTTACATTTTTTTTATTACACGTCAATATAAAGTCGAAGGCAAGTCAAATGAATGTAATTTGCATGACGGATGATTTTTTCGCACTGGTAATTAAAATCATATTTTATGGAATTAGCTTAGTTTATGGTCATCATATTAAGTTGTCCAGAATCGTTTAGCTCTTGTAGGTCACTTGGCAGTTTTAAATCAGGATCTTTAACTTAACGTAAATTGTCTCTAATTTAAAGTACATAAAACAACGCATACTGTATAATAAGTTGCTATTAGAATTTACAATCCGTGAAGTTTTTCCTTGCACGTCATCATCATTAATTATCATCATGATCGCATCGTCGTCGTGTGCTGATCAAGAAAAACAATAAATTTATTGAGTTGCTGATAAAGCGTCTCCGCTCCGCATTAAAATTAAGAGTTACTCGTTATATGTCTTAAAAGCCATGTCACACAAACTTAATCCTAATATATTTATGAATGTATATCTTGTTTATCATCTTTGTTACCACTGCACTGCATACACAACATAGTAAACATGATTTTTGAAGTTAAATACCTCAACTGGTTTCTTTAAAAAGATCATTTACTTTGTCATTCCACTACCATCACAACTACAATTTACGCTGATCGTTTTTTTAAAACTTTAAAGTGTAAATGCCATAACGCAACGCATGACACCATACCAGTGAAAATGGGGACCACCCCACCAAAAAATAAATCTCTTGTTACCTGTTCTGCATTAAGTAATAGCAATCACATCGGCATTAAACACGTAAGAAATTTATTTGGCTCCGGTATCATTTTTTTGCATTTCAATAAATATCTGGTTTTAACAACAATTCAGTAATACGGGTAGATTCATTATATTTACAATAAGTAATTTTTAGTGGACTATTTTCACTTTGAGTCACTCAGCGCAGCGCAAAATAACCTTGTTATTTTAAAAGAAGTCGGAGCGGAGTAATGAATTGCTTATGTATTTATGTATAAATATTCAGGCAAACCAGTAGTTGTAATAAAGTTTACTACCAATAAATGAAATCAAATAAATCTTATTCTTACCTTTACCTGTCTGGCAGGCTTGTAAACTAATTAATTTTTTTTTGAGTAAGTTTGTCTGTGTCTCTTACAATTTTAAAATACAAGCCAATCGTCTCGCCAACTTTTATATATTTTTTTTCAGCTGCGTATTCATATCTGCTTTTTGAAGAATGACTAGCTGTATTTATTTATTTATGTAAAACTAATTTATATGTGTGTTAAACAGGATGATACTAGATGAATAGTAATAAGTTATAATTATTATGCTGTGCTGGACACATTAATGATCCAATTGATCGTATTTCCCCGTATGAATATATGAAGCAGTAAAAATCTTTGCTGCTATCTAATAGCTTTAGATTTTGTTTAGATTGGACTTGCGCTTTAAATGTTTAAATGACTTATTAAAAAAATCGTTATTCCTCATACGCAAAGTAATGACGTCAACACATCTATAAACTTTACGCATAAGTACTTACATATGCATATAAATATAGAGTAAACTAAACGATTAACGAAAGTAAATATATACCAGCATTGCATTTTAAATGAATTTCCCTTTTTGTTTCATGTAGAGATTAGTAATTGTTTTTACGAAGCTGGAATGTGCCAACCGTTAACCAGTAACTTTTAATGTTTGTCGAAAAGCTCATGTGTCATTCATGAATATGCGAGGCAAGGCAAGGCTGTTGTACAATACGTCATAAATTTGGATCGTAAATTTTTTTGGGAAAGAGTGCAAACAAAATGGTATTGCTTTTTCGATAAAATATTGGTAAAAAGGCAAATTAAGGCAATGCACCATACCAACTCCAGCAGTTGAACTCTTAAAGTCAATGTACAAAGTTTCGAACAAGATAAGCTATTATTTTTAATTTGTTAATCATCTCAAAAAAGATTATCTTCTGAAAAGGTGTATAAAGCTTGCTGAAACGTTTAAAAAGTGAAAATGTTCACCAGCGAAACTACAAATCAACACATTATTTCAAAAATCATCCCCCTCTCATTGTTTCCTTCATGATGATCCATGTACAAAAAAAATCTAAAAAGGCTTTTTTTCTTCCGACTTTGCACAACAAATTTTACAACTCTGTTTTTTTGTGCACATCTTCCTTTACGACTGCTGGCATTATGCATCAATATAACTTCCTTAACTGTGAATTGTTGCATGTCTTATGACTACATAAATGGTGCTCGTTGGATATTATGTATGTACAACATTTAACAGTTGCCTTTGTGCTGGGGTCAGCATAATTGCCGCGTTTATTGTTAAGTCTATTTCACACTTATTCAATTTTACTGACTGCAGCTTTGTAAATTTACACAAAAATCTGAATGGTGAATGGAGATATTTTTTTTGTAGATGATGCATTGGACTCTAGTATATTTTTTTGCAAAGGCAGTAATTTTGCAAACTTATACTCGAAACATGCATGTATGTATATCTAAAAATCAACCTGAGAAAATTACACCCGAAAATAAAATGCATTATTAAAATCAACTTGAAAGAGAAGCCTTAAAAAATAAAAATTTTAAGTTGCGTACTTACAATTATTGTAGGCATTACATCCACTTACTATTTAGGTATATAATATATTTCATTGACCTCTCTTTGTCTGTACAAATCCTTATACATATGCTTGATTGCTTCATTTATGTCTAAAATACAATGAAACAAGTAGTCATGACAAATAACTATATCATCAGAACTGAACTTTTCTAATTCTAGCCGGTAAATTTTGTTCAAACTTAATCATCCTGACCACAGCAATGAGTGTTCAGAGTGTTCATTCCCATTCGCGAGCAAAGTGTAAAAGCAAGTAGGCCATTATAAAAAGTTATCGTCATCCTCTCCTCGCTTCACTTTAATTGTGGCATTTTTCCACAAAAATAATGAATAAGCAACCAACAACCACGTTTCTGCACATGTTATACTTTAAGTTTCATGTTATTACACATTTTTTTAGTTCACTGGAGTAGTTTATGATGCAATTAAACACATTTTATGAAAATATGATAACAGAGCGTGAATACTTCAGTGTACATGTAATAAAAAGCTATTTCGTTACTTGCACAATGTACTTTACAAAATGCGTCGTCATGGAATCCGACCAATGTACCACAGAGCAATTAACGGATAAACTGGAATGTTTACCAAGTAGGAATGCTTCTCATACAACTGGCGATTGATTTGTTCCGAACAGCTTAATAATTTCCAGTACTGGAGTTATAATGATGACGTCGACCATTCATATATGAAATCATGCATGGTCTCTGTGGTGTAAAGTGAAGTCATGAATATATTTGTGATGTCAAGTTGATCCAGCTTTAAAAATATTTTCTTTCAACACGTGCTATTTTGTAGTACTATGCAATTATATTAATGTCCACATATTTCTGTTGAATTTCACATAAAAGATTATAGTATTGATTGAAACTGTAGTTATCCACATGATTAAGCACATTGTCCTGGGCTGGGCTGTCTATGCATGCCCATGTCTAAATCGTGCATTTAAATTTTGACGTCTTCATATTTTGAATGATGTAATCATCCACTTTATAAAACTGCAATTGTGTACATGGACATGATGTGCGTATGTTGCGGTTATTACACATGTTTTTATAGCTTTTTTTATTGTGTGAATGCTAAAAAATCTAGCCTTGCAGAAATGTCATCTAAAACTACTGTATAATAATAGAACCAATGTGTCACTTGTCATATATTGTAATTCTAGCAAAAAAGAGGTAAAAGCTTTTCATTTATGTTGTAGCCGCTCAAAGTGTAATGACTTGGAAAAAAAAGCATTGGAAAAAGTTTTTATAATAATTTATTGTGCAACTTTTAATTAAAAGTCTAAAATACGTATAACGAATAATATACATATATCTCTACATGCAGTATATAGACATGTTATTTTTGTAGTCGATAAGTCCCGGTAAATCTGTATTGTTTGCCGGTCAGACTGATAAGTTAAGTTTAATGAAGTTAACCTCTAAACGGACGGAAAACTACAGCGATATTTGTACAAAAATAGTTATTACAATTATCTAAACTATTGTGTATGATGTATTGTCATCATGATCATCATTTCTAGACTTACAACAATAACAAGCAGCTAGCTATTGAAATCATCTATCATCTATAGAGACTCATCAAAAGTAATAATTTTACATTGAGACAGTACAGAGCAAAGACCTTACCAATATTAGTCCATATGTTCATACTTTGTTTGTTTGAATGAATGAACTCTCTGATAAGAAAACTAGACAGATCATCAAAAACTGATCGCGTAATCTGATGTGAGTCTCTATAAAGTGATAAAAGTTCAGTGACAAAAATGGATCATCTGAAAAAAGAAATCTGTTTGAAAAACACCTACACGTGTAGTTATAGTGGGAGACAGCAGACATAAAAATAAATGGTAGCTCAAGCTAAAAGGCATTCTTTTGAGGCATGTCATGTTGTTTTTTTGTTACCATTACCGTTTTACCAAAAAAAAGTCAGTGACTTGACTTTGACTGGCTTTGGTCTTCTATGACATAAATCAATGCAACTGACCGGACCGACCTGAACATGTGAAGTGTTTGTATAATTGCCTGAAAGAATGCGAGTGAACTTGGTGAAAACTATTGTGCACTAAATTATCGTCTCGTGTGCCCTCGTGTAAATGATATGAAAAAAAAAAGAATGATAAGATTTTCATTTATTTATTGGAAAATCTTCCAAATGTTAAAACAAAATACCACCGATGCGATGATCGGTCTGAGATATAGTAAATGAGAGAAAAACGAGAGACTATGTTGCATGCTTTTGTATACATTATATCCATGCTATTACCCAACAGTACATGATCAACTGTCAAAAGTGATGTATGAATGCGAGTGAGTAAGTATAATATGGGTACATGAATATTCTGGATTGTAAATTTGTAATAATTATGTATATTTTGTCTAATAATTTATTATGTAATGCCTATTATCACGCAAACCATATTCATCCATGTACAATAATTATAATCATATTATCAACTAAGAAGTTTAAGGGAAACATAAGGAAAAAATGAATATCTTGTAGAGATGCACATGACCAGCTCAGACATGCCATTCTAGTTTGACCAAAAATAGTGGATATTTTATGTAGAAATATCTGTGTTCAAATGCGATCCAGCGTAGAGCTATAGGGGTTCTCTCTGTGAACATGCAAGATAATACGTTTAAATGCTGATGTTGCTGAAAATGGAACAGTTTTGTTTTCTGCTGGATACAGATCTATTGTTATACCTGGTCTGCCTGCCTCGCTCAGAGTTAAAATTATTATATGACTAGTCATCATAATTTATATTCAATATTTACTATTAGTCAACTGCATGCCATGCGATGATGATGCCACATGCAAAAACGTACATAAATATAAATGGTAGAAAGGCTTATATGGTTATAATTGAAATTTAACCTAGTGTTAAGGTCGTGTTATGTTGTTGACATGAAGCTAATAGGTTATTTATTTGTATAAACTCATTCAAATTTATTCCCTTCTAAAATAGTTTTGTTGTGTTGGATGGTGATAAAAGAGAGATAGAAAGATGCATATAAATACATTCATATGTACATAAAATATACAGAAAGCACGTTGAGTTTGGGTTGAGTTTCATGAGGAAGCTTCTCATGCAATGTACTAATTAGTAATTAACAAATCAACCTTGCCATTAGAAAGGAGTAGTTGAGAATCCTCCTACTTCTCCAGCAGCCGCAGAGGCAGTGGTATAGAGAGATAGGTGGATAGGTCCTCTGTTCTTGGTTAGGTTCTTGTCATTTTTTTCATCGCAAACTCTTTTGTGTCTCGGGTTGCCCATCTTCATTTCAGATAAAGTAAGTGGCACACAAGCTGCTTCTAACACTGCAAAAAATCATTATCTAACTGAAACTATATTTATCTTATAGGTAGTTTAGGAAGGAAAAGAGGAAGGCTTATAGAAAAATTTTCCAGAAAAAAAATAAAGCTAGATTATCGAAGAATTTAGGATTTATATAAGGTTCAGGTTAAAAATTTGATTAGGTAGTTTCCTTCCTTCTTTACAAAATTTAATTTGGATAATGTTAAACTGTGATAATACTTGTTTTTCCTAGGGCAATTTTTGAAAATAAGAAAAGTGCTAAGTACAAAGATTATTGTGTCAAATCATTAATTTTTTTGAAAAAAAAAACTTTTTTAATTTGTAAAGTGACTCTGCTCAGGTCTGACTCATTATTTTCTCAAAAGGAGATTTGCGTCATCATCTCTATCTCAACTGAGCCAGCAAAACTTAAAAAGATTCTTGTTTCAATTCATCTTTGCACAAACTCAACAGCTCGTTGCTTTGCATCATCATCATCGTCGTCGTTGTCTAAGCTACCAAAGCGCACAGCAATCAAACCGAACTGTTAGCGTGCCAAGTGCTGATATAACTTACATTAAACGTGTGTGAAATGAAATGAGAGGGAGATCACCCTTCTAAAAAGCTACAGCTACCATCATCCATCCTGTCCTAGTCCTCTCTCAAGTGTATATTCAATATTGGATCATGGGGCTCGGGCACATCTCTTCAAAATTAAATTCAAACAAGAAATGAGGACAAAGATAACCGTATTTTGAAAAAAAAAGAATTTACCATTGAGGAGCAATGCTTCAAAAAAACCAAACCATGGTAAGTTTAAATAATACTATCATTTTGCTATTAGTTTAATTAGTCGTCCAGGAAACTTGTCAGTCGTACAATTCATTATTGAGACACCGCTGCTCATTTATCGATATGGTGGTGGTGGTTTCATCTTCATCTAAGCAAATAATATTTAATACACGTATAGTAATGTAGAACAAAATCTATTATGACAGCATATGAGCAATTAATGCTGAATATAATAATAATAACAGTATAGTATCCATATTATAATTGTCACATGTTGAATTATAAATAATTCTGCGTAAATGTTAATCAAGCTGCAAAGTAGAAAATCATCCCGTAACAAAAGCTTACGCATTATTCCACAACTCTCTTGTCATTTTCCATTGTTTACTGAGTATCGGAATTATAATTTTGGGAAAGAAAGCATTTGGCCAATCCAATCTACTTCCTATTTTCATGGTTGCATACACAAAACATGATATCGTAGTTACCAAGTTACCATGATGATTAAAAACTGCACCGACATGACAGACCAAAAAGATTACAAGAAAAGATAGACTTTAACAAAATACATAAAATATATCATGTAAATAATATCTGCAAATTCAAAACTAGTCCAGTCAACGTTTTTATTTTGCCAATGCCCAATACCAAAAGGACTTTTTTTTTATTCAAAAGTTAACCATTATTAAACGACCATCATTATTATTCTTTTGGGGAAACATAAACAACCACACTCTTGTTTTCTGCTGGTTTTCGTTTCTGCATCTGTTAAGTCAAGTTAAAAAAGAGCCAACAGTTGCAGTTGTCGTTGTCACGTCACATTTATCTGCTACTGCATGTTGCACAGTGCACACACTTGAATGATCAAAAAAAATCTCTCAAAAAAGTATATACACTTTAATATAATATGCTTCCACCAAACTAATATATCAACAAACCCGATACGATATGATGATAATGACAAATGACAACGACGACCCGTACCGCATCCCAACCAAACCGATGATGACGATCATCATGAATATGATCATGCCCAAGCAGTCTGCCATGCCATGAGAGATTTTTTGTTTATTAAAAAAATATACATAACTTGTATGCAAATAAATAGCATGAAAACATCCCAAAACATGATATCCAACAACTAAAAACGTCTAATCCACACTTTAGCAATTCAAAACTTTTTTTTTCATTGCATTTCAATTCATTTAAAATTATTCATGTCATGAAGTTAATGTTGTCCATTGGGTTACTATGTTACATTGCTTAATGCAAATTGCAACATACTCCCACGCAATTTATTAGATTAAAATGAATAATTATCTTTAGAATTAAATGTATTATCGTCATCGTCACCATCACGACCCGACCATCACCGTCACTTGACTAACAACTTGTGTGGCTTGGCTTGTCGTCACTGCAACAGGATTGGCATCATCGTCATCATTTTCAATATTATTATCATCATCTCTCTTCTTTCTGGCCATCTCCATGAATCTCTACAAACCTTACTAACAATTCATACAAAAAAGCAGTGCACTGCACTGCACCAGACAACCAGCGCAACTATCTATTTTTTTGGGGAGGAACGAAGCGGGAAGCTGAATCTTTTCTTGTATTCAGCTGTCTTGTCTCTTCTGTAAAATTCATAATATTACAATTTTTTTATGACGGCTTATATTACCATTCTACCACCACCTAAAAAAAGTTACTATGTAAACAAAACATTACTATTATTATATTTTTATTTCGGTATGATAATCCGTCCTAACGGTGCGGTGTTGTGGAGGTGGTCGGTGTGCCATAATATATAAATAATTAGTTAATCTTGTCAAAGATTTTTGAATGTGAGTGGTGTGGTTATAATGTAAACAATGTTCAACTTAACTATTATTCATAATTTTGTACTTAATTCGCCGAATAACTTTATTTACTACTACTGCCAAGGGACGAGGAAGTCGGGTGACCGGTGAGTCATATTTATTTATTTTTTGTTTGGATTTAACAGGCGGCATGTAGCATAAAAAAATTGTTTGGATTTAAATTACATTCCATTCTGCTATTTCACTCTTTGTTTCGCTATTTGTATAGTTTTATGACAAAAAATTAAATGGCACAGTTAGAAAATACCTTTTAGACAGGGGTAGAGCTATTTTTCATAAATAGGTATTTAATTTACATAATTTTACCGGTGCGGCGGTGTCAACTTTGTTTTTGATGGACAGGTCTCTGTCACAAGTTCTGTTACAAAATTATAGTATAGTGTATAGACAATTGTTTTTTTTGCATTAATAATTTTATATTCGTTATTGCTCTCATTTCATTTTATTGATGACTGCACACTGAGACTTTTATTGGTAATGTCTCGTTAAGTACAAATATGTTGTACAGCGACAGATGTTTACTTACGAATAAAAATATAATGTGCACGCTGTATTTATGATGAATGATGAGTGTGTTTACAGACATGCCAACGCCGCGGTGTCAACAGTTGATAAAGCTTACATGATATACCACCGACGACTGAATGCATTGTCATAAATTTTTATGGAAAGTCTCACTCTTCTGACTTTTGGCTTATCTGTTAAATAAAAAGCGTGCTGTTATTTTTGGAAAAGTTGAGGTATATAGAGCACTCATGAGACAAAGACAACAGGAGTCAGGAGTAAATAAAAAGACCATGAAATAGGCTATTGTATTTTAATTTAACTGTTCAATGGGTCGATAAACTTTTGTGCAATTAAACTCGTGGTAAGCGGTGGTGGTGGTATAGGAAAATTCGGCATTCGGCACTTTGTAAACAATTTGAGTTTTTAATTTAAGTAAACAACATTACTTTGATAAGTCGGTAAATGATAAGCTACTTTAAAACTTTGAATGGAATCGGGAATGCATTGTAATTTATTTAACCCTTTTTAAGCTAACTGCTTTACAGTGTTGGCGCTAAGCAAATGCATTTTTCCAAAAAATATTCCAACGGATTAATCCATAAATGATTTCAATTTCCCGTCCATTTACATTTTAAATGCTGTAAAAAAATTTATGAGTTATATTTTTAGAACAAAAGCTGTGCGGTATTTTTCATATTAATTGAATGAAA
>JAQIWN010000612.1:0-29520 GCA_034699025.1 Entomobrya cf. arborea Gr-Col-00668 | reverse complement strand
CGACAAACTAAGGTTTCCCGCGCTTTTCCGATGACGTAGTAATTCAATTTTCAAATTTGACCTCAGATTCGAAATCAGTGCCCTTTAAAACCTTTGCATACCCAGTTTCAACCTTTAAGTCGCATACTTGAAGATTATGTATAATTGCCACGCCACGCAACAAAAACGACCAAAAAAAGTAAGGGTAGAGTTCCTACATACACGCAGGATCGTGGCTTATGTTGAAGATATGCCTATTACTGTGATGCATGCATGCTCCCCACACACATACACAAAAACCATAGAGCGATGGGGTAAGCATAGTGATAGCGCTAATGACGGTGCAGTGTGTGTTTGAATATGGTAAACAAAACGAAATAACCAATAGGAAAAGGTGGCTCACCCAAGATCATAAGCATTTTATGTAGTGATTTGTCAGGGAAACTATCATTATCTATAGAACTTCTCATACGTTGCTTTTTTAATTCTATAGATAAACTAACAGAACACTTACCTTTTATAATTTTTACAAATATATCACAAACAACTCTTATTAGTTGAATAAAATTGCTGCATTTTCGACTCATTAACGAAATAATCTTTTGGTCTATATTGTCTTGTGTATTAAATTCAAGTTTTGTGAAATGAAATGTTTCGAACGTTTCGCTTCTTATTTTTTAACATAGATATAAACCAGTTAGATCAATGTCGTATCATTTTTACTTTATTATCAACTTTTATAATAGAAATAAATTGCTTACGCTTATCTAAATCAGTTGGATATTTAATATATTCGATATTAAAGAGCAAATTATTTGTGAAAATCAACTTTAAGTTTAAACCAAGTATTTGACACCTTCAGCCTGACAAGTTTGCAGTGGGGATTTAAATTTATAATAAATTTAGTTACTGAAATTCATTCCCTTTTGATGAACTCCAAATGTTTCAAAAATGTCTTCAAAAGGAAACCTTTCTCCGTAAAAGTCATCGTTTTTGAAAGCGCCTTTCCATAAAATTCTCCAGAACAATCACGCGACTAGAATCTGAAAAATGGCATAATGACGTTATGATGGTTTGTTTTAACTCTCTCATCGAATAAATAAAATACAAAGGTTTAAAAATTTGCAAGTAACGTCATATATGATTTTTGCTGTTACGAGAACTAATAAATATTTGAAAACAGATCGTTCGTGTAATTAACACGGTCATTGTTGTCGATTTTTGATTAGAGCTCGTGATAAATAAAACGGGCAACTAAATACTCTGCAAATGTTTTATGAGCAAATATACGGGATTCATAATAATAAACATTACCAATTTGAACGTAATCGGATGCAACCAATTTTTCTTGACCATTTTCATTATATTCAAAGTTTCTTGACCTCGAGTATTTATCTGTGAGAAACGGTATTGTAAGGCTAAATACGTATAGAGCTCAATTTAATTTTTTTAACAATTTGGAAAATTGGGTGGCTTTTTTCAGTGAAAATTCATTTCCTTTGGGATCACTAATCATGACATGTGTGGATATTTTGCCTTCAAATCCTGGTCTTAAGCACAATCGTCTTGCTGGCTTATATACCATGTACACCTACAAGTGGACTCCTAAAAGTGCAGTTATGTGAAATTTACAGCACAATAAGACCATGGTGGTCGGTACAGCACAATTTTGTGAATTAGGGTCTTGGACGAGCAGCTGTAAAATTTTGTGACTAATTTTTCATTTTTGTATCGTACTTTAGGTTCTGAAAAAGGGGTGGCCATCGGGACATATGTATTTGTTTATCCTATAATGATTCCAGCTCCTTACTGAACCGTATAATACCTATCCGTGCATGTTTCTGTGTTTCAGATAAATAGAAAGAGCCGAGTTTTTATTGCATTAAACTTCAATGCTCATTTAAAATTCACGGGTGTATTGCTTTCATCATTTCAAGTATGGTTGTAGGAGTAGCTTCGTCAGTCAAAAACTACAGGAATAAACTTTACACCAATGCATTTGTCTTGTTTCAAATTCCCGACATGAAAGCATTTAACTTCTTCGTTTATTCATGACAAATTCATTGATTTTTTCTTGTAAAACTTCAGCGCCAACTCCTCCTTTGTATATTTCCTTTTATTCTTCAAAAATCTTCTTTTCTCAACATTTACGCATGTTATCCCATTCCGTGCAAAACTAACATCTCTGTGTGAATAACATAGGGTCTGTGTTTTTATATTCAACTTAACAGCTAAGTTTATGGATGAAACATTATTTCATGTATTATTTTATGCATACTTTTAAAAATGAACTGACCCTTTGAACAAAATTACGAAATTTTTCGAAGAAAGGCATTTTCTGAAAGTGTTTCGTTTTTGTGAAATGAACACATGTCACTTCTAACTGAAAGAAATTTATTCACTGGTTTTCCTTACCTCATTTTCAATGCTATGAAAAATTAGCAATGAACGATTACCAAATTGATTTTTTTAGATCAAAATAAATAAATGCATTATCGTCTTAAATATCGATCTCTGAATAATGATAATGCCTCCCTTAAACTTACTAATGCCCACGGATAAAGCTACTAATTGACATTTATACAAAACAAAAAAATATGGATAACATGCAATAATTAAAATATAGGTTTTCAGATAAAATATTTTCTAATTGTTCTCAACGCCACATCATCATGTCTATGTGATGTAGTTTAACAAAGAAACTTTGATGGGATTTAATCAAGAATTATGTTTTAAAATGTGAGTCAAATGCATAATATAAACAAATGTGCTGTTATGGCTTCGTCCAAAATGTTTTCCTACGTAGTTTTTGAAGGTTTATTGGTAAGATAATTATTAAGTTTTACTTTAAGCTTTGCATATTATTTTGTTTGCTGATTTAGAAGTGCAAGCAAATGAAGAAAAAAACTCAACCAATTTTTTGTCCAATTATGTAACTACGTCAGTTAAATTATAGATTTCCTATGTAGTACATTACAGCAATTTAACCATTGAAAAACGTTTGTACAATTACTTGTCTAATTTAACTTTGATTGATTGATTTTAAATTTAGCTTTTTATATATTTAGGTAATTCAATATGTAATCATGTATCAAGATAATATTTTACCAATTGTCTTTCATTTTCCAATATAATAATTAATTTAATTCAGTACACTGACGCTTTTGATTTGATGAATAAAGTGTGCATAGCTTAACAAAGAATCATATCATTTTGTGTCTGCATGTATAGTTCACGCATAATGTATTTATCTTGAGTAGAACTTTCATAAGCAGTTGGTGGTGTTAATGAAATGAAATGTGTTAATTTTGTCATGCATTAAGACTATGAGGAAGACGAGGAAGGATTTAAATAACATCATAAACAAAGCATCACTTTGTTTATTTCAATTTGGCTCCTCGAGCTCAATTATCCAATCGCAGACTTAGATAATAGGGAAAATCCTTGAAAATTTCCATTCAAATGCCAATTACTCAAAAACCCATATGCCTATAGTATTTATTTTCACAACGATTTGAATAAAACTTCGTGACGAATGCAGAAAAAAGAATCATGAAAATGCTTGTGTAATTTTTTAGGTTATAAACTGTTAAAGTTTGAATTTGCAAATCACCGCATTCGGCGAAATAAATTTTCAAGTAACAAACCCGGAGTGAATCGGATTACCATGTAAAAGGTAACTTGAAATTGTAACGTGGGGAAGATACACCCCATGAACGAAAGCGAGCAACGTGCAATACATGTAAAAATACTGAAAATCTAAATTAGTATCGACCATCAAGATTAAATGCTTAACGAACCTTTCTTTACACATATGTATGTATGTATGAACGAAGTCCCAATTAATTGATGAATTTTATTCTGTTGCTTATTGCATCGGTATGTACAACTACCAGCAACCCTTCCATTCCAGTACACTACCTTTTGCCCTGCTTATGCAGTGCACAAAATAAACAGAGGTCAGACGAGTTCTTTTGATTTACTATCATCAAATTTATGTACATACCAACATTGATATTGAACAGAGAAATATTAAAACAATATGTATTTTCTGTGGAGTAATAGAGGGTAATGAATAAAGGCAAGTACTTATTAGTTTTGTGCTTCGTTTCTATAATCGTATCATGTAATATAGGCAGGGTACCTTGCATGCTCTAAATTTTTGGACAAACAATTGAATAATGTCCAGGGGTATGATTTTGCATTTTGCAAAAACCGGTGGAGACTTTTCACATGGCTATTAAAATGTGCATATACGTCAATGGAATGAAAGTACATAAAAGTTGCATTAGTATCTAATACTATCGTTTTCTAAATATGTATTTACATTGCTGTCAATGGTTTGCCGCTATTATGGTGTGGTCAGATGTGACGACTACACGCGTAGTGAAAGGTGTAGATGGCCTCACTCAATACACTCAATCATGGCCAACAGTCATGACCACTGATTGTATTAAATACCACAATAAAAAATAAATATTGCGTACATTAAAAATTTCTTATCTCCGCTGAACGTTTCTATCATGGTAGATAAAATATAGAAATAATATATAAACAGTGTAAGAAATGCTCCTCTCAGCAATTTAAAGGTTTTTGTGACAATTGTTCATGCAGCGTACTCAGATCACGAAGCCTTTATTTATAATCTATTTCACCGCTTGATATTCATTTCACTCATTTCCAAACAAAGCTTGCATGCAATAATTAAGAAATCCCTAATGGCCTGAACTTTAACATTAAAACCATGGAAAATACATGTATGGCTGAACGTGCTTTCTCAAATGCCACCCCTTTACGTATAATTTGGTCACATGCTCTTAGAACTCCCAGAAAAATGTTGTGATTTAACATACCAAATATGGCTTAAATTATCATATTTTTGGATTAACCGATAATCCAGTTATTGTGAATAAAGGTTTCATGATAGCGTTTTAAGTGTAATCGACTTCTTATGAGACAATGTCTAATTTTATTATTGTTGCAGAAAAGCTGTTTAATTTTTGAATAAAAAATTAACTATTTAAAAAGTTTAATAAGGTCTAAATGAAAGCCTTATAAAATTGCAATGGTAGTTAAAATGACAAAAAATTAACAATCCTTAAATATAATTAAGCTAGATATAAATCACCAAATGAATAAAATTGACTGTTTGATGTACCAAACTTGCATATTTCTATGTGAAACATGAATAAACACAATCATTTTGTTTGTTAATTACTGTTTACTTTGTGTTTAATTGTTGTGGAAAGTCGCCGGTAATACATAAGCCAATGTTGCTTTTCAGAACGCTTTGGTGTATTTTAATGAATATTTATTACATAGAAACCACGCAGAGTTTTGATCAATATTAGACACGATAAGTGATTGACATATGGTTATTACTTTTCTTATTTTTGCATGTTGTAAATCGTACATTCAAAGTCTTACAAATAGTCTGACAAGCCGGTGCAGATCCAAGATTAAAAAAAGATATCCCTGGCAGACAAAGTAGCCCAGATGCAAACCCAACTAGAACGGAAACCCAAATAGTTTGGTGCCGCTGGATTCGTGCCTTGTAAGATTTCGAACGTTTGTTGCAAAAATAAAAGAAAAACTCTTTATGCTTACGTACTGAAGATGATGGGTTATTTTCAAGGAAACGTATTTGCTGGCCTAACTTTTTACCTGCTTTATAAGTCTTCTTTAAATATGTATTTCATATGAACAAAAACACATTCATCCACAATTGTTACTATGCAACTAAATGTACGTAGTATAAGTCATCGGACACCGTAGTTTGACGTCACACTGCAGTGATATGGGGTTGTTTTTGCGCATTGTGGACAAAGTGAAGCAGCATATCGCACATCATTTTCTTCAACTCATCGTTCCTTCGTCTGTGAGCAGCACCGATAATATTCTAAGATTTTATTATTTCAAACAATATTTCTAAACGACTTTTTAGGGTTTACACATTAACTGTACTCATAAAAGTGTTAAAAACGTAATCCTAGGGTGCCTTTTTGTTTTAAACTGGAAACTGGATACATCTGCAGCTCAAGTAATCAGTTCCGCAATTCTGTTAGCACTGAATTATAAAAGACTCGCCACAACAACTGTGCTCGATAACGTAATAATCATACGATTGTGAATAAAAAAATATTTTGTGTTATTAGATATTATATTAAAAAAATTTAATAACAATATCCATGATTTTTGGACCCAAGTACATGAACAATTTCATAGTACTTAAGTTCTTTTAGTTACCGAACTTTTAGTTCATCACTGTAATTTTTTTAAATGGTTGCAAATGGTTGTATTTGCATAAATTATTATTTTTGTTAAAGTAGTTAATATAACTTGAAAAAACAATATAGACCAGAGTTTGTTTCCTCCAGGCTAGTCTGACCGCATATTCAATCACAGGTAAGTCCAACATTAAAATTAATTTATGCTTTAAAAAATTACTGTATGTAGTTTATGGTTTGAACTGTTTTCATAAAATCGTTGTTGATTAGGAGGCATGTTATTGTTTGCATAATTCATTTAACTTCTTTGGTGTCTTTCTCAAGTTGCTTGTTTGACGTCATCACAGTCAACAATCATCTTGTTTTTACATAAGGTTTAAATTGATTTAATTAGAAAATAGTAGGAACATTTACATTTTTAGTACATTTTCTTTCACCACGAATCTTTTTATTTGTCGCATATGAATACGAATCAGAAATTATAAGTTCAAATACCGTACTTTGAGATTTACTTGATTTCTTATAATACTGAGTTTATTATTATTAATTACTATGATTGAATTTTACGAAAACTTTGAGAAATGTAGCATTTTATTCTTTGAAGTAGTTTACATATTTCGTATAAGAAGAAGTGACATGAGCGTCGGTGAGCGCGCAAAAACACAAATCTGCAAATTTTTTCTACTTAATCGTCAATATTGGAAAATTTATTATAAAATAAACCTGAGATGCAAGCACAACATGTACACATTAAATTTAACGTCAAGTTAGTTTCAAATTATCATCACTTGTGGAATGATTCAGTTCATATGCATTTTTCTCTAAAGGTCAGTTTCGGCCGATATATGGTTTCAATTTTAAAAATAAGAAGTAGATATATAGTTTAGATATTAGCACTATCATTTTTTAATATATTCAATATTAAAAAATGACTGCAGATTTGTGTTTTCGTGTGCTCACCGACGATATATAAGTTCCTTGTTCCAGACCACCCGGTGTAGTATATAATCGATAGACTAATTTGCAGTTTTTGTCTTATTTTGAAGTATATTCAGTACATTTAAACCTAAAACGTAAATTACTTGTCTTTTATATTTGAACATTTTATCACGAACACGTTGCTTGAGATTATTTACATTGTATATTATGCACCCTGTAAAAGATATGCGTATATATTTCACGTGTGTAAAAAACACTATACAGAGCAAACATACGCATATAATCGACAACATATAGAAACCAATTTTTTCAAGTTTATTTAAAGTTTGACATATATTTTATACACACATGATATAATACAAAACTATATTCTACAATGTGTGTTTCCGAGCTACTAAATGAAAGATTTTGATCTACCCATACATATGTATTACATGTGTAAGTAGTGATGCTATGCCACACCAAGTTCTCTGACATAACTAACAAGGATGATCGATGCCAATGACTAGACTGCACAAGTAATGTGTTCGGGGACAAGACAGAGACTAAATATTTATTTCTCAATTCTCTTCTCACCACAACATCATGCACGCATCAGCACAACTGACGTGCACATTTCATATTAAGTACATGTACTCGGGGTATCATGATACACTCAATTGTTGATGTAGCATGAAGCTTACATCTCGTTACACCTGTATCGCTGCCCCTGGCACCAATGCAAGTTGATTCCTCCAAGGGGGTTTGAGTGATTGCGATGAATGACCTGGCTCGGTTGTTTGGTTATGTGACGAAATAATATTAGACTGAAGTTTTTAGGTTCCTATGCACTTTCCCTAATTCCTATTTAGGTACGATGCAAACTGAGCACTTCCGGTGCTTCTCGAACTTGCTTCACTACTGGGTGTATCCAGACTGATGAAGTGCTAAAGTTCTACTTTTTACTAATGAAAAATAACTACTAATTGCCCCAGAAAGAATAATTACTTTCATTAGATTTATTAAATACTTTCTCTTTTACAGATAATTATTTCCATTTAATTTTAACTGTTAACTTTCCTCTGACCGAGGCTCACACAAAAGTATTTTTTTTTTACTTGATTTAATTGATTTCTGAAAAAGTGGCACTGCTTCTTCTTCTCCTCTCAATCTTGTTTCATCCTGTCTTCTTTTCTCTGCGTGCTGATGCAAGAAAACGCAAGTCAGCACCACCGCTCAATCCTTCCGCGATTCTTCGTCTCTGTCTTCTCCACTCGATGACAACCTGAATATGAGTTTTAGCTGTGTCATAAATTGATATTGAAAGGGTGGTTTGAGTGGACAAGGTAGGGAGTGTTTATAATATAAATTGGCCAATTAGACTAGCTGATACTTATTGCGATCAAATAGAAGATCATTAAATAGAATAGACCATTATTCACTTGTAAGATTGGTTTACCACTATGGCCGAATGTGTGCATAAAAGTAGCTCATCACTGAATACAATTTTTTTTCCAAACTTATTAAAGACGAAATAATCGTGCTAAATAAAATTTCCAAAACTATGATAAAATTTCATTTTCAAAGCTAAACACAGAGAAAATTACATAAACGATTATAATATTTTTAGTTTTATAATAGTATGACGAAAAAAGAACTGTTAAACACGCAAAGTTTCAGCAAGATCCATCCGACTACCTTGCATCATCATCTTTATTTCTGCATTTAAAAAAGAAATAGCGTATCATGACATTACCTGACATAAAACGTTACATGTTACATTGCATTGATTCATTAGGACAGATATATATTCACTATACGATAAAGTAAAACCATATCGTGAAAGCGTTTATGCAAATTTAAGCTCTTCTTGTGGTGTTTGACATGTCTGATTTTCCTCCTCAGTACAAAACTCCAAAAATTAAACAGAATTTTTGATATATTTATGAATTTATTAATTATTAACTAGATTTTTTTAACAGAAAAACGTAAAAATTCTCTCTTTGCAAATTGCTTGTTTGTACTTTGACATTTATCCTATTTATTTATCCGTATATTTTTACGTGATATAATAAAACGATCGATAGAACAGTAATCATTTTTTGTACGTTTGCACATAACCTAAAATCTACTCATTCGTAAGAGATGTAGAATACGCTAGTCGGAAAGCATTGGTTAAGATTCCTAACTTTTAGACTTAATAATTTTTTAGATGTTTAATGCTTGAAAACTAAATGAATTTTACAAAAAACTGAATTATACAGCGTTATTTTTAAATGGTCTTTACATGGTTCATCTAACAATCGTAACACTATAATTGTCCGACATATATGTTTTCTACCGGACCCATTGGTAAAGTATATCAATGTGCTTATATACAGATTTTTTGTTTGAAGTCTATTGTGTACATAAACCTACACATCAAAAATATATAAAAACCAATTTCGCCCATGTTTCGTTTGGCATATATTTAGATATACAAATGTCATGATATAAAACAATATTCTACTATATTTGAGTATAAGCCACTTAATAAATTATTGCATCTAACCATATTAACTTGATATGAATTTTGGAAATGTTTTACCTTGATATTGAATGTGTTGCTTGCGGGGAAGGTAGAGGGTGTATGTTATTTTTATTGGTGTATTAGACTAGGTCCTTTGTATCACGATTATTTAAGACATCATTATTCATTTGATAAATTGGTTGACGAATTTGGCAGAATGTTGGGGAAAGCATAATTCATTTGGCAACAATTTTTATAACTAATGTTCATTATAGACGAATATTTAATTTATCGACCCAACTCATTACTTTTTAAATAGAATTGCAAAAACAATTGTTCCATTTCGGAACAAAACACAGATACACATAAATTATCAATAATATTATTTCAAGTTTTAATACAATATGTAAAATAGAATATTGGCATTGTTAAAAAAGCAAAACTGTAGCAAGATACATTTTACTACCTCGCCATATCATCTTCATGTTAAAAATGGAATTGCGTATCGTGGCATTACCTTACATAAAAACGTTACTTTGCTTCATGACACTAGATACAGTGAACCCTTTGTTGGGGCTAAAGATAACTAACCGGAATCAGTGCCACCTGAAATGCTAGCGTATTTAAATTGTGATTAGTTCTGATACATTTAGTTGTCCAGTATGACTATTACAAAAACGACGTTAACTTTATCTTTAATGAATTATGACAGCGTAAACTATCAGCAAAACAAACAAAAAACTATGCAGCGTAAACAACAATATTTATTTTCCTAAAATTTTTATCTTTCAATCTTTATTTACCTACTCAATAATTAATTAACAAACGAGCTGTGCTCATTTCAAACAAATCCACCATAAAGTGGTAATAGAACAGAAAAGTAATGCAGTTACTCAGGCTCACACGACACGACTAAACTAAAATCTTCGGGAAAGAGTACAAGTAAAAAACGTCCGTTGAAAATTCAAGTGCGGAAAAACAGGTAACACGCAATGCGTATGACACGACGGGACGGTATTTCACGCAGACTTTATGGCTAACAAAAAATACAGAATACATCCATACATTTTCAACATCCTTCGTGAAAGCGCTTATGAATCTTTAAGCTCTTCCTGCGGTGCATAACACGTCTTATTTGCGAAAAGTGACAAACTATATACAGGACTGAGTGAAAATAAGTTTTTCCTCAGAACGTTCAATAAATAAATAGAGTTTTTGACACTTGCTTCGACAGCAATGTTCAACTGAAATTGTTTGGCACAATGACGTAAAAAACTAGACTTAAAGTTAACTACTACATAAAAGAAAGCTCAATTGGTTATTCGAACAATAAACCAGATAAAATAATAATGTCCTGATGATGACTTACAGTTGAAGTCGAAACGTTGACATAACAAAGATTCATTTTCTTAAACCACGTCCTCAAATATCGTTCAAACTCAACAAATATTATAATATTTTCTTATTAGTTAAATTTGGAATATGAATTTAAGTTTTCTAAAACTTGTAGCTTTACTTGTTTGTTACAAGTATGGAGATAAGCATTACATCTAGAAGCATAAAAACAAAATTTTATTTATTTAACAATATTATTTAATTAAATATGAATAGTTTTTTCTTAAAAGCTTATGTTGTTACCTAACTAACTTTAGACAACTTTTGGTTAAAGTAACGCATGGGTTCTTATTCTAAAATGTCACGAAAATTGTAAGGTACGATATGTTCTTTAACTTTAATGATCGATTTCTTATTTTTACCATGCATTCAATTATGCTTACTTTTTAATATTTTTCTCACCCCTGTCAAAGGCCACCATTAGAAACATACAATGAACCTTTTATGGCGAGTTTCAATTTAAGCGCCTTGTTTCTCCCGAGATAAATATATTTCCATAACAATAATATGCTGCCATTATTTTTGCTAGTACCTACAAATTAATTACCTATACTGTTCATGTACTGAAAGTAAACTACATAGCATGACCTAAATGACAATTTTGTTTTCTCTCGAAGAAGTCATTCGTTCAATAAAAGGGTACGGTTTGCGAAAGTCGTTCAATCTATTCGTTGCGTATTTTAATTTGTAGAATAAAAAATACCTAACAAATTTATTTCAAAGAAGCAAAATATTTGAAATATAATTGTTTGAGGATTGGAAATTCGAAAACTTGGTAGAAACCTGCGTCGGTAAGAACTCCAGAGTTTAATTTTCCCGCAAACGTAAAAACGCATATTCCAATTAATGGTATCTTTAGAAACAATTTTCAAACCAGCAATTTTGTGGAAAAATATGTTGTACTTTTAATTACTTAACACTATAATTCAACGTGACTTTTACATCCATGTTTGTTTTATATTTTCAGATCATTTTGCATTGCCAGATTCTATAACAGTATGGCTTTCCTCAATTTCCCTAGAAAGATTTAATTTTTGTTGAGTGTTTTAAAATTAAAATACAGCATATGCAGATATCGTTTTGCTGTCAGTCAGTGAATAATACAAAAACGTAGACCCAGTTCACAAAATCAAACTTGCTTTAGTAGCAATTATTTAAATTGGAAGAAGTCGTAGGAAGATATGCATGTAAATTTAGCAGAATAGTATAAAAATGTATTCTTTGATTCTAAAAAATAAAAATTTTGAGAGTAGCACTGTATATTTTTAACATAATTTCAAGCTTATTATTTTGTTAACATTCTTTTAGTCCACAAATTCCTAATACTTATTCGACCATCGAAAGACTTTGATTAATTTATTATCTTAATATCTTAAAAATTAGGGTACCATGTCGAATATTGCTGACGAAACGTTTGGTGATATTTCACGTTTTGCATCACCGCTACAAAGAAATAGTGCTGAAACAGGGACAGGAAATGTACCCAATGAAACATTTCCAGAGACATTAAACAACGAACAAGTTAGTGAGGGGGCCATACAAATCGAAGAAAGCCAAATTGACGAATCTGAATGTGAAAGTCTGGAGAGTTGGAGCGGTCCGGAAATATGGAGCGGACTTGACGGTTGGGGAAATTCAGAGCAAGGTAATGACAGCGGAAATGATTGGTTTGATGAGCAAACCG
Source organism: Entomobrya cf. arborea Gr-Col-00668 (assembly GCA_034699025.1). Lineage (NCBI taxonomy): Eukaryota > Metazoa > Arthropoda > Collembola > Entomobryomorpha > Entomobryidae > Entomobrya > Entomobrya cf. arborea Gr-Col-00668. Next base: position 16,808 of record JAQIWN010000612.1, on the reverse strand, counting down.
ACGAAACTTATGATGACATTTGTAGTGACAGGATTCACAAAGTAAAAAAAGATATATTAGATGGTTCGGATGGAGAGCAAAGTAACGTAACGCAGTCAGTAGAAACACCGGCGACAGATCATGGTGAAAAAAGCGATAGTGTTTCTGGTGAAGATCAAGCTGCAAAAGTTGAAGAATGGTTTGACATTGATTTGAATGACGAGTCTACAATTGACGATGGAAATGATAATGTCAAAAATAGTTTAGACAAGGATGAAATGGAAAATAATATTATGTCAGATGAGCACCCAGATAGCGAGGGTGAAGGAATACCCGGAACAGTTACAGGTCAAAGCAACCTTAAGGAAATTCATGATATGAGAGACTCTTCAATTATTGGAGTGAGTGAATATTGTGATGATGGTGATTTTTCTGATGATAAGTCTCAAAGTGAAAATGAAAGCATTAAAAGTGTATGGAGCGATATCGATCTGAACAACGAAGAAGAGAGAGACCACAACTCAAATGAAAACGTTGATAATGCGTCCATTAATAATTCTGAAAGGGAGGGTGCGAGCCCACAGGGATCAGGAGAAAATGCTGTTGTAGTCGATATGAATGATGACGGGGACTCAGGACTAGAGGAAGATGGAGTGGTAGATGGAAGATGGACGATCTTGGAAGTATTTTGCTTTTTTGCAATGCTATGTGGAGCAACTCCATACTGGATTGTAAATGATGGTCGGACAACAACAATAAAAAGAAACATTATTACAAGCGTAAGTTTTTGGAATAAGAATTCGTTATACATAGATTGGATTCATGTAGCGTCATTTGACAAAAAAATACTTATTTTAAATACAAATTTCTATTGTTTGCTTTAGATACTTTGGATTACTAAAGTAGTATTCGATATTTTTGAGATTCTTAATGTTTTTCCAAAACTATATGCCGTGTTAGAAAAAGACAGAAATGGAGGTGCATATTTGCATTTGGGACTTCATGTAACGTTTGCTCTTTTCCGGATATCATCTAATCTAATTGCTGTTAAGTCGACACATTTGAAGAAAGCAAATGACAGGCTGGTTTCGTTTCCTTGTAGAAAAATGACGAACTTAGTATGAATACAAACATTTTCATGACGTTATTTTTTATTGTAATTACCACCATCAAAACTGATAATTTGCTTTGTTTTAATTTAGAAGGCCGCAATTTGTTTGCTGTTGCTGTCAGCCTTGGCTTCCAGTAATACGTTCTTGTATATTTGGTTTCAAACCGAACATAAATATGGGTTTAAGACGGTAAAGGGTTTACAAATATTACAAAAGCTTGAATGCTCTGGATGGATGCAACTAAACATTACACGAAATTGCACAAACTCATCAATCATTACACTTAGAAGCATAATTTGGGGAGCAATAGGATTTGTCATTACAGCTCACGCAATATTTACAGAAACAGTTATTTTCCTGGGTATAATTATTTCATGTGCAACTTTGCTATACGCCACATATGAAATACAAGAAACTGAAATGATTGATCCAGATAATGAGTTTGCTCATGTGAATTCAAATGACCTGACCGTCATCACACGTTTAGCTGATGGTCTTTCTCATTTCATTGGAGAAGCATTGGTTGGATATTTACTTTATAGTGCTACTGACACAGCAAGAGCGATGTTGCTAATTTTCTCCCGAAGTGGATCCGTATTTATGACCTTAATATTTAAGAACGGACCTGTATTCGTAGGACTATTTTTAGGCTCGTTGGCAGCTATTAGAGTATGTTATTTACTTAGCTCTTCAACCCTTTGCTATCCATGAGAGTATTTAAAATGATTAATTACGGTCATTTGCTTTTTTTAAACTTATATAGATCAATAGGATTTCAGACGCAATTTCTTCCAGAGATAATGTAAATCCGGGTCGACAACCTCGCCCAGGAACTGCTGTAATATTTGACTACATTCATGATTTAATGTTTAGGAAGTCGATTGGAATCGGGTTGCCAGGAATGTTTGTAATTACCTTTAAGATAACATTAAGTGTAAGTAAAACGTCATTATATTTAACAACCACGCCAAAGCCTTTATAGTTCTAGTATATACTTTCTAGATGGTTGCGAAGATAAACAGAAAGAATGGATGGTAAAACCAATACAATAATTGATAACATTTTAATGTTTCCTGTGTTGTAGTACTTGGGACTCATTGGTACGCTAATTACATTAGCAGCCTAAGAATCATCTGACACAGCACACAACGTGATATTTTCGCTGAGATTTTGTAAAATCATATATTTGTAATTAAGAATTTTACAAATTTAGTTGAAACCATGAAGTTTTTACGGGTGTTCATTTATCTTGTGATGGTAAGTCAAAGAAGTTTAAAATTTCATATTAAGGTCGTATTTTAAAACTATTGATTATTTTAGGTGCTCCTTTCGGTCGGAAATTGCAAAAACGTAAAATCTAGGAATAATAAAAATTGCAACAGCACATGCCGGGCCCAAAAAACCGACGACGCTCTGGCTCCAGTGTGATAAATTCAAACAATGCAAGCCATGAAAACATTAAACTGTACACATTTTTACGTTAGAAAATAGGTTCTATTAAATATGAAATTTTAAGAAACAATTGTTCAAAACACTATCGAATAAATTGTTTATCGATTTTTAATTTTAAGCATTTAATAAATAAACACATATATGCTTAATTGATTAAAATAATCTTACTTTTAGAGCACCCACTTAGTTTGGTATTTTGGATTTAGCTCATGTACATATTACGTCTTACGTCAATATTTTATGAACAAGAAGAGAAAAAACCATAAACCATAGCTTTATATTTAAATTTAAAAAAAGTCATTGTAGAAATACAAAAGTCCAATTTCATGTATTCTATCAATTTAAAATTAATACTATTAAGTCTTTTACTCTTAAATAACAAATAAAATAGTTTATTTTTTATTCCAAATAATTGATTACGTCAATTTATTGATAATGTAGCCGGTACATTTTTTCTTGACGGCGTAAACATGTACATATTGTATTTAGTTGTGTAAGACAAGTGATTGTTTAATACTTCGTTGTTTGACGAGAAACATATATTTCGACTTAAAATCAAATGCCATAAAGTCATGTGAATTAAAATATTTTCAAACAGCTCTTGCTTTTTTCGTTAATATTAAATCCAACAAATTCCTAACATTTAAATGACAGCTTCTTTCATACATATATACGCATTCTACACTTTTTTACAATGCCAAGAAAGTGCACAACTTCTTCAAATGTTTCCATCAAAAATCTAATTCGAGATGGTCTTGGATTGGTAACCACAGAACCGAAAAATTCCGTTGAAATCAGGAGTTGAAATCTTAAGTGCATGTAACATTTTTATTTGCAACATATGATATTGAAAGGAATGAAATACAAAAACCAAATATTGAAATGAATTTGCTCATGTGGTATCTAGTTACTTTAGAATCATCGCAAATCTAGTTAAAACATTTTAATTTTATTGGAGAAGCTCTGGTAGGATATTTACGTTCGATATGCTTTTGAAATTTCCAACATAGTTCTTTGATAAATTCGACTATTTCGCTTTGAGGCCACGTAAATACGTTATTGCTAAATTGATGGATATTTTGCATTTTTGGTTGATTAATTAGATTTTAGACGTAATTCTATTTTGAAGCGGTGCCAAACCACCTCCATAAAGAACTAATAACAAGTAACGATTTAAATTGCCTAACAGTGTATTTTATGTTGTAAATAAATTGATACCAATCTTTGGATTATTATTACAAATCATTATGAAGTGTTATTTGTCGTATCGCTTAAAAGGCTTACTTTTCAAAATTTGTATGTTTGCTGATTGCCAATCAAAAAAAGATCTACCGAGTTTTGATTTTAAAATGTAGTCTTTTATTTTAAACTTTACACTAATTTAAAATCGTTTCGAGTCAGCAAAAGCAATTTTTCGTGCGAATATTTTTCATGTTAATAAAATCATATTTAGGAAAATAATGAATCCTTTAGCTCAAAAGTGAAGCTGAAAAATAAAATAAATGCCTATTTGATAAGAAGAATTTTTAATTTAAGGTATGTACGATCATAAAAAATAAAATAGTTTTAAGATTAGAACTACTACTTTTCTTAGTATGTTTTACAAAATGTTGCATAAGACTTTTTATAAGAGTTTTCTATGTATACTTTTCTAAAGACAGTAGCTTTTTCTTTTATATTTCGTCATTAAACATCTTAAATTCATGTATTTATATCTTTTTAAAAAATATTAATATTTTTTTCAAAAATGTTCTGAGTAGTATATAACATAAAAAAATCCTTTTTACCCTTACAATTTTTTCGGAATATGACGTGACATATTTTTCTATGCTATGAATAGCTAAACTAATATATATTGATGAACGTGTATTTAAACTAGTTGGACGCAACCATATCCTCCTAATCCTTCATTACGAAAACGGTCTTTATAAAGCTGCCACAATCTTGATCTCTGTGCTAATAAACTTTAAACTAATGGCAAAAATCAACTATATTGCCACTCCACTAATGGCAACGGCTTATAAACTACACAAAATTATTTATCGACATGCGTATCCACATCCAGTTGATATTATCATAAAGAAACACACTATTTCAGTTGAATTTCAACCAATTTTCCAATTCAAATATTTACCATTCCTCTTTTCTTTAATTGTAATTTCCTTTGGTTTAGGATTTGGGTGTTGTGCATTCATAGCAATGTACAAACTCTTTTTCCCATCAAGTATCATTGGAATTATACCAATTATTATATCTATCTTTTTGGGATCTGCATCATTTCTCGAGTTTGGAACTTATGTAGCGTACTGCAAGTCAACAGAAATGGAAAGCTTAATAAATCAACTGTTTCAATTTGAACAAAATCGTAAGCCCAATTATCCTTTTAAAAATCCTAATTTATAAAATTAATTTCTTATGTTGCTGTAAATTTTAAATGCAGACTGCAAACTACAAAATAGCAAGTCAATTGATTTTCCTGGAACACTGTTAGTTGCTATACACCTTATTCTAGCACCATCACCAATTATTCTTTGCTTAGTTGGAATTCTTCTTGAATTGGATCCGTTTTTCTTCGTCTTTGAATTCATCTTACCATCACCGTACTACCGCGGCATGTCCCTAATTATATTAATTCCTCTTGTACGATTTGCCTTGGGAGTAATTTGTGTTTTTGAATTTCAACGTTTTTTCACAATTCTTGTATTTTTAACAATTGGTGGTGCACAAACCCTGCTGCAATGTGTCAAGGGATTAACTAATTTATCTAACTCAGAAAAGAGCTGTATTGATTTATATGCAAAACTTCGCCTTTTAGTAATTTCAGGAGACTATTTTCTTCGACATGTTATTGCACTGTTGTTTACATGTGGCCAAATTATTCTGACATCGTTTTGGTGGATAGCTTTAAAGTGTGGGTCGGTACTTCCCAACTACTTTGTAATGTTTTTCTATCTATTGGCTATTTTAACAAGTGCATTTATAGTTTTAGTGATGCCACAAGCAGTTGAGATAGGTGAACAAAGTGTGAAACTTGTGAAACACAAAAGAGCATCTTTTCATACATTTAATAAGTATAATAATAAATATTACTATTTTCTGCGGTGGAGATCTCATCGCATGCTTCCAATTAGATTTGGTGTGCAGTTCACCTTACACAAAGATACGCCAACGAAGTACTTTGAGGTGTTTATGGCTAACCTTACTAATTCAGTGTTTCTAATACAGCCGTAAGCATGTTAACGATATCTTTAGGAATGAATTAAATCTAAGTTTTCACACATCATATGTTCCAGTTAATGAACATTGATAGTTTTTTTATAGTACCTGGATTAATGAATTATGGTTGTGTGGTGAATGATGCATACATAATAAATCGACTGCTTGAATTTTATTTTGCACTTATTTTAAACATTTCATCTATTAAATAAAGTGTTGTTAAATTTTAACCAATACCTAATTTTAATACAATTTATGATGCGAGAAAAACGAAATCTTAATTTGTATTGGAAGTTAAAACCAATCATTTTTCCATCAGGGCTCTATGGCATAAAACATTGTGAAGTTACAGGTCACAGGTCACAAGTACAGGAACTTGTAAAACAAACATTCGTAAATTAGGTTGCATAAAAATTTAATCCGTGTAGGTCACAATTTACATTACTTGTGAAGATTGTATGGAATTCACATAGCCATGGAGCTATGTTACCATTGTGATCACAATATTACAAGATAACAATTGTTAATTGGTTTATGCAACCGTTGTCGAAAAGTATTGTGGAAAACAAATTGTAACCATGTGTTCCAAAAATTGTATTGTGAACAAGTGGTTAATTTTTTTATGCAACCCAAAAAATTAACAATTGTTAGGTATCTATGGTTTTCTTAACAATCACAATTCACAATTTGTTTTATGCAGTTTACCCCAGGTTTTCGTTGTAAATACTTAACCTATGTTGATCGTTGGTAATTCTTGTTAATACTTTTGAATTTAATAAATAAACGTTTAAGTACTTTTATGTATCCATATAAGTATGTACGTGATTATAAAGAACTAACTACTAAGCATAAATAAATTGTCGATGGTATAGGTCAATATGACCTATGCTAGACAATTCATATTTTTTATAAAAATGTAGCACACAAAGTAACTTTTACGATATTAAATACTAATCATTGCAAAAAACATTTGTCTACATTATTTTTCGACAGTTTTTCGGCAAGCTTGGCAAAATATTTTGTCACTGTAAGCACAAAGAAATTATAAATATATTCAAACATACCTTGGATCCCTACCATCGATTACGGGCTCATAATTTGTTATTTTAGCTGACAAAAAACCAAAAAGTTACCTAAAAGTTTAACAAATATTAAATATTGATATGATTACTTGATGGCATATTATTTTTAAATGTTTAACTTACAGTGAAAGTAATATCACGAGTACGGTAGAAGCTAGAACTGGATAACCAAAATTATTATCGACCTAAAGAATATATATTTTTTATTAAAACCGATTTTTGTTAAAATAACTATTGACTCAAATTACTAACCAGCAAATATAATGCAAAAAACATTTAGCACATTTTAACGTAAAAAACAAAAAAGTATGTTTTAAATGAACATCCAAGCCATTGCCAAAAACCGATGTGCCGAATATTGTTGGGTTATGCATGTGGAGTAAACAAAAATGCGATTCAGGGTTAAATTAGATAACTTAGTAATTTTACTTGAACATTAGGTAAAACTCAACTCAGAGACTGCATTGTAAGCCATAAATAATATCATGTGTGGGTTTATAAAATTCTTAAGTTGTGAAATATTTTATATAGGTAGCTGCTTGCGTGCCTAAAGGAATTTGCGTAATGTACCTAAAGTTCAGTCAACCATCAGATATTTAGTCTACTGCGCATACTCAATAATAATTTAAGTAGAATGTAGGTCAAGCTAGAAACCAGACTAAAGAAAGTTAGTCCACGTCAAAAGATGCCAAAACTCCCAGTACTAAACTTAGATCTTGGTCGACATATACACCAGTTCTTGAAGCTCTTATTTGCGTCACCATAGATTTTTCGAATAAAGTCGTTGGCTAACAAGCAGTTAATTCTTCCATAGTCTACAATTTAAAATGGAAAGAAACACCATCGCAACTTCTTGTGTATCAAATGCCCTGAAATTACATTATATTATATTCCATAATCTATATGCATATCCTTTAGATATACAAGTTAAGGATCACAAAATTTCTGTTAAAGTAGCCAACCTCTTCCAACTGAAATATTTGCCTTTTTTCATATCTTTGATAGTACTCACAATTCTAATTGGATTTAACTCATGTGTATTTGTTTTACTTTTCAAATTGTTTCAGCGACAGTTTCAAGTTAACGTTGTTGCAATAATATTTTCAGTCCTATTTGCATCTTCTGCTTTTGTTGAGTCGTTATCTTATTTAGTGTACAGTAAATCAACAGAGATTGAAGGCTTACTGAATCAGTTATTTGAAATTGAAAGAAAATGTAAGTTGCCATGTATCAAAACAAGGTTGTCATGTTTAATTATATTACGTGTAAACTTTGATTTCGTTTTCAGACTACAAGGTGTCAAAACAAAAGTCAAAGGACTGGATTGGAATTTTTCTAATCGGCGTTAACGTGGCAATGTTGGCAATAGTTTCATTGCTGCCAATAGTTCTTATAGTAATTAATTTGGATCCGTTTTACTACATTTTCGAATTAGTTTTACCTTTGCCTTACGACAGAAGTTTCAGTATTATTATTTTGGTCCCATTAGTTAGACTCTTCATGGGTATACTTTGTATCTTCGAATTTTTAAGATATCTTTCTGTGATATTATTTATTTTTGTCAGTATATCGGTTACAATGGTAACATGTTTTAGGAAAATACATAGGAATTCAAGTTTGCCCGAACGCAAAATACTTTAATTGTATATTCATCTAAGGGTTATTTTGAAAACTGGCGACTATTTTATTCGATATATAGTAGTTCTTCTAATGACTTTAGTTCAAGTTATCATTGTTTCAATGTCTTGGTTGGTTTTAAAATGCTGGAATATACTGCCAGTTTACATTACGTTTGTTTCAGTCGTTTGTGTAGTATTTTGTGCTGTGGGAAATCTCGCTACTGTACCGCATTTAATAGAAATTAGCGAATGTAGTCGACGATTTGTTGAACGTAAACGTGCTATGAGTCATACATTTAATAGAAAACATCAAAAGTACTGGTATTTTGTAAAATGGAAAAGTCAATGTCAATTGCCTATTAGATTTGGTGTTCAGTTTACTATGAGTAAAGATGCACAAATTAATTATATGGAAGTTTTGATGTCTAATCTTACCGATGATATTTTATTGATTAATCCATAACTGTGTTATTTATATGAACTTCACACAACGTAGACTTATGTCATTTCAAATTGATGAAATTTTACTAAACAAGTTGTTGTATAAGAGAGATCCAAACAACTGTAAACATTTATGCTAATCACACAAATATTCTAAACAAAATTGTTAACAAGGTTTTCCTAATTGCGGAAACAAAAAGGTTATATCATAAATGCAAGCATGTGTACTATATTACGAAATACGCTTTAGTTGTTAGATAGCAATATTTTCGTAGGAACAAATTGAGGTAAAATATTTTGAAATCAATTTTTGGCGACAAAGGATAGGCCCCGTTAAAAAATTTCGATTTGATGTTTAAAAATATGTTTGGCGTTCATAACGTAGTGAATTGTCTTGCAATCCTCGAATGAACATCTGAAGTATCAATTAAGCTTTTAAATATTACGATTTGTTCGGCAGTTAGTTAATTATTGATTACGCGGTCTGATTGAATTAAATAATTTTGTTTTCGAACATATTCTCTCCGGCAACGAACAAGTTTTGTAAATTCTATATAAAATTAAGGTAAAAGTACGATTGTATATTAGTAAGCGAAGAAAAAATTACCTTAATATTTTGTTTTAAGTTCAATTAGTAACCATTATTGTCATCAAGATTTATCAAATATTTATGTACCAATAAACTAGACTAACCTTCTTGATCATGAACTTAGAGATGAAAAAATGTTTATACATAATGGCACGGCTTAAGTTCTATTCATTGCAATTAATCTTTTTGAAATGTATTTCCTTGTTTTAACATTAATAAATTTAACATAAATAAGGGCATTTTTTCTGGCTTCCTTAAGTATAAAAATAACTTTTTGAACAAAAGCCAAAAACAACTTATATCCATTCCTTATTTTAGTTAGTGCGACCATATAAGCTTCTAATGTAAATAAAAATGTTGCAAGTGCAGTACCACCACCAAGAAACGAAAAAATCACAAGAATGTTTCCAGACATGTTTGGTTTGGTGGGAAAAACATTTTCATTTTTGATGCTTGTTCTAGAGCTGTTTAAAAAATTTGGCCACCACTCAATTAAACCAGTTGTCTCAATCCGAGATATTCGCTGAAGTATTGATGATGACACGTACGAGTGCAAAAACCAAAATACAATTTGAGGTTCTGAAAAGTGAGTAACACTAACATCAGAATGCTTATTAGACACTTTTAATGATTTTTGATATATTTGTGCTAAATACTTTGGCAAAATCCAAGCAGATTTGCTACATTTGTTTAAGTCGTTTGCAATTACGTTTTGTTGCTTTTGTAAAAATATTTCACTGAACACATTCCCTAAAAATATTTCAGCCAACACTTTAGCCAAGTTATGAACTAGGCCAATCGTTACAAGGTTTTCAAAATTATTCAGCTGTTCACCAAATGCGTTCAATGCCAAAGGGTGCATTCTGGTACTATTTGCGGCTTTCAATTTTTCTGGCAACGTGTCTAAACTATCTTGAACTTCAAGCGTATGCATAGGAAAAAGCTCAATAAAAACTTTGGCGTGAATGTTTGATGTTCGGAAGGTCGAGTTATGTCTATGAATATCTTTCGAAAGTGATCGCCTTTTGTATTCGGCCTTATTAACAAATTCATACTCTAAGTAAATTATTCGACTGTACGTTGTAAAATTGTCCTGATTTAACTGGTCAATATTATGGTAAGAAATTTGACGCCTTGGCAACACAACATTGTATACATTTTCACTTTTAAAGGCATTACTAATGACAACCCCAGCTAATAAAACGCCACACATTAGGAATCTAAACCGCTGCGCTTTATCAAAGTTGTCCGGAAATGGATTTCCTTGCTCTAGTAGAACTTTGGTAACATTCATAATAATAGTGGTAAGGGACACATGTCTGTGAATGTAACCTCGTAGCCTAATAAAGCTAACAGAAAGTAGAATAGCCGAAACGAGTAGACAAATCCAAACCTCCCTTTCAAAAATCATTAAAACTTTGACAAATGTAAAAGCTTCAATTCCTCGAGAGCCGCAACTGACAAAATGCAGTCTTCCAAATTTATTATCAATCGATAACACATTGCTGCTTCTGTCTTCAACTTCGAATATCAATAAAGACCTTACTCCAAATTCATCAAATAATGATTGGCCGTCATTCACCATAAAGTCGTCATATGAGGATGCGGTGTAATTTCCCAACAAAATCGCTAAAACAGATGCATATCCAAATCCAAGCAATTGAATAATGTCTGAATATTTCTGTTGTATTTTATGAAAATTTTTGAGTGGGGATTTAACTGCTTCAACTTCTTTATAAGCAAAGTGTGAAATCATCCCTGCCAAATTAAATCCTGCCCCACCAGCACCACCAGAAATAAACATTGTTTTGAATTCGAAAATATTTTGAGGGTTTTCAAAGCCTCGAATATTCTTAAGAGTGAAAATGAATATACTGATCGAAACGATTAACATAAAGTTTTTGCACATAGGGCACGGATAAATAATATTCAGTGAAAACACTTTGCACCGTAAATTTTGAAATATTTTGTGGTTACGTGGTATACAGCTGACATGTCCCGTGATTTGAACATCATTAGCAATTAAAAGCGAGTAACCTTCACCTTGAAACCTTCGATTTTTCTTTAGGCTCCAAATATTTAATGAGCTAGAGTCGTAAACTTGTACATTTGGTTTTGTGTTTATTAATACATGAATATTTGGAACTACGCTAGTTTTAATAGCGTCATAAAATGGTTTGGTAAATATGTATGTGAGTTTGCCTAGCCGAAGAATGTTATCTGGTATAAATAATTCAACTTGTATATTACATTGCCAAGGTTTTGAAGCTGCTGAGAAGCGATTAATATTAAGGCCAACACAATAGTCATATTTTTCTTCTGTTACACTAATAAATTCGAAATATTTTGAAACTGGACAAGAGTAACTTGTAGTAGAGGGACTCTTTTTCAAGGAAAAATGTGTATTCAAGTGCGAAATCTGTTTTTGAGGGATCCACAATACTTCGACGTTAGACTCAGTCATGTTATTGAATGAATATTTGTATTTGAACTTGGTTATGGCTAGCTCAAATTTTCTCAGGATTACGGGATGTCGAATATCGGGGTCAATATCATTGCCTTCAAAGTTGTTAATTACAATGAGACATTTTTCATTCTCAAAATACTTAAATACCGAGTCGAAATTGTTCAAGGTTTTTCGTAGTTGAGGTGAGACATGCGTTGATTTAAGTGATAGTAAAAACTCAAGTATTACATGTTCTGATTCACCAGAATTATACTCTTTAATTAGACGTCTTAAGCTTTTGTCAAACAAAGATGAGTAGTTTAATAAATTTGTTGTCAAGGTATACTCTACATTGAATCGTTTCGCATTGTTTTTAGCTTGTAGCAATTTAAAACAGACACAAGTTAAAAGCGTAAATACAAATGAAAATGTTGTTATATTGGTTGCCATTTTGACGAAACCTCTGTCATTTATATATATTAATACAATAATATTTCCGTTTATCTGTATTCAGTAGAAGTCGTATCGATTTGGAAAAACCTTTGTAGTTCAAAAAAAGTCAAGTGTCTAGTTAAGGATCTACCTTATTATTAAAGATGATTTTTCAATGTTTTAAAAAATAACATTGCCCAATATAAAATTTTACTGCTTATTTATATTTCATGAAGGTAAAAAAGCTAATGTTTGATATTTAAGTTTCCTCGTTATCATCCACACTTGAGTCTTTTATTGGAAAATACACAAAATCTTTTTTATTGACATCTTATGAACAAAAAGGTAAATGTTTGGGTTAAATAAATTCTTATTATATTGAACAAAGCTCTATAGCGTAACTGTAGCTACTCAAGAAAAGCAATGGAACGATACTAAAACTACTAACATTTAATACAGTAATGTTTGAACTGCAAGTAAGTTTTATGGTGGAATAAAGAATTTCCTCTAAGCTAATAACAACGTAATGAACATAAGACCTAACCATAACTCCACTGCCAGAAACAACTAGGTTTGCATTTTGATAAAGACGCAATAATATTACATGGTACAATCTCCCATGTTACATAAACTTATTTCACAGGTCAACTACAACATTTTACTGAGGATAGATCTAAAAAACACCTTTCTATTGCCAATATAATTAAATTATTTTAGTTAAAGCACCAGTAAATTGTGTATTTGAATAGTACTGTATTTTTCCTTTTAACCTATTATGCATGTTATAAATATTACCAAACGGTAGGAAGTATTTTACAGGTCAAGTACAACATTTCACTGATTAAAGACCTTATCACTGATTATACTTTTGCATCATGTGTTTCAACATTACCAATTGTATGTTCTTTTGAACCATTCCAGTAAGTTGTTCACCTTTGCCATAATACCTCGCTTGAAAATATCTTATGTATGGTGTGACGTTTTTAGTAAATATATTGGCAAGTTTTTGTGTCACTTTTTTCATTCCTATCTCCAAACAAATATCTAATAAAAATTCAAAAACTCGTGTAAGAGATAGGATATAATATGTTTAAATATTTTTTTCTGAAAAAATATATACTGCATCGAAGTTGAATTGAAGTAAGGTACAACTTCTGGCACAACAACTTTTCAGTCAAGCGTCCCGAATCGGTCAAACATCAAAGGGGTTTTCTCTGCTACAAAAAAAAGATAAGAGCAGAAAATGACTTATTTGACGAGGGTTAAAAGGTGATAACGCAAAGTTCATTCATCAATTAGGTCTTCGAGGACACGATGATGAAGCCATAAAACATGGAAAGGTGAAACATATTTTTATGTGAAAATGTATGATCGGAAGCGGAGCAGAATACGAACGGAAGGAAATGCTCACATATCTTTTTCATTAAGCATCACATCTACCATTTATGTACAAATGTGTGTACAGTGCATGTCTCCAACAAAAGAAACAGTAAAGTTACATTTTGTATGACACTTGCTTGTTATTCATTCTCCAAAACATGTTAACATGCATGTATTTGCTGTAAAAAAAAGAGATGTGAGCATTTCCTTACGTTCGTATTCTGCTCAGCTTCCGATTATGCACTTTTTCATACAAATATGTTTCGCCTTTTCATGTTTTATGCCTCATCGTGTCCTTAAAAACCTAATTAATGAACAACTTTGCGTTATCCCCTTTTAAACCTCGTCAAATATGTCATTTTCTGCTTTTATCAATTTTTTAGCAGATAAAAACCCTTTGATGTTTGACCGAACCGGGACGCTTGACTTGTGGCAGAAGCTATAATGACTTTTATTTCATGATTGTTCTGAAAATAACTAAGGACATACGATATGCTGGACTATTTGTATTGGTAAAATTAACGTATGAAACAAAGTTCACTGAAAACTTTTTTAAGTTTAAATACTTAAGTATACTTTTTGACATTGATTTACTTTTACTTACTTTACTTACGAGCGATCTAATTTTTTTTTGATAGAGTTGTAGTGTACTCATGCTCGGAGGCCACGTAACAGGTATTCATTTTCTTTGCCAAAGAGAAGGCCCCTCCGGATAGGGTTAAACTTTAATGAATTATGGCCAGTAGACTGGTTGCGAATTTTATTCTTTTTGAAAATTTTCATATTTCATGGACTTTTCGTACAATTAATGGAATAATTGAACAATAAAAAAGTGGTTTACCATGGTTGTTGACGCCAAAATGGGAATTGCCTCATTTGTTTAATTTTGATAAGGGGCTTCATGAAGAGATAACGAGCTTCATGAAGAAATGTTCAATATTTTCTTTTGTTTGGTCAAGTGCGCACTTCCTGTGCACTATGACCCTATTGTTCTTTAAATATTTCTTTGTTCTTGAGTTTAATGTTTTGTCTTTGTTTGAAAGTAGTATAAATAGAAGAGAAAGTTTTGTAATTGGTATTAGTCTTTGGGCAGTTGTCCGTTTAACTGCATCATTGTTGAGAGAATAAAGTCTTACGTCTGCAACCGAAAGTCGGAAGCATTTTGGTTTGACTTTATTTCCTCGCGTCTCAGTTTAGTAGCTAGAGTCCTAAAACTTTCCCCTTAATGGAGGGGTGGTCCTTCCAGTTGTAATAATTGTTTGGGTTATTTTTTGGAAGGTTACTACTTGTATTCATGATTGCTTTAGCTGACGCTGTCGTTGGATTTGGTGGAAACAATGGTTGCTGTTAGGTTAATGAAATATATATTTATTTGGTATAATTTTAATGAAATTTTAAGTCATTTTTTCGTAGAATTTTTAAATTAAAACTTTCAGCTTCCCAGTGGTGATTAAATTGATTTTTATATTACACATAAAACCGAGCAAATATTTTCATGGACACTAATTTTGAAGATGTATTGCAACCTATGTCAAATGTAATCTGAACATGTGTAAATAACTTCTAATCCAGTCAATTTGAATTTGATTTACGATTTGCATTTTCTTATCAAAGTTACATAATTTTCCTTAAAACCTTCTGTAGCCCGAATGCATATTAATTGTAGTTCATCTTTAGTACAAATACTAATATTAAATAAATTTAAAGCAAAACGCTTTTAAGTAAATATTCGGGGGTTTAAGCACACATCCTTTAACAAGTTTATTTACATCCTTCGCTTTAAGATATTTCTTGTTCGTGGCAGAAGAGTTAAACCATTTAAACTTAAATGTTAAGGACTAGCCAATTTGGTAAATTTTTAAATCTAGTATTTATTTTTGTGCCTTGAACATTTGTAACCTCTTTCACACGCCACGTTGTTCTGCTTCAGAAATACGTTCCTCCAAAGCGTTTGTATATTTTCTTACAGCCCAAAGCATATACGTCCGAATCGGGACAAAAATGGATAGCTGATGGATTGCAATTAGTTGGATTAGAATTGTGACTACGAGGGAACAAATGCTTAGATTGTACCAAAATCGAACAAAGGAAAGAGCCTTTTCTGTACTGAGATTAGCATGTTTAAGACTTCCTTCAAAAAGCAATAGTATTGCATAAACGTTCACTGTTAAAACCATATAAAACACTACGATAAATAAAACGACGTAGCCTGTAAATTGAAAAGAAAAGTTTAAGAATATACCATCAATTTAAATTTATAATATTGAGCAGTGAAATAAATTATCACCTAAAGCACCTTCCAGATTGGTATCAAAGTCATCTCGTAGTAATGGTATGAAGGTCACAAGTTTCCGGACTATGATAACTGTTTGAATACAGAGCAAACACTGAAAAATAAGTGTAAATGACAGATTATATATTTTTGAATTTGTATGTACCATTTTAAAATTATGCAAACAAATAATTATTAACATACAATATCTATCTGTGCTATACAAAAAGAATGAAATCGCTTCGATTCAAACTCTTTTGCCATTTTTAGTCCAAAAGCGAGAATTATATTCTTGTGTTTTATCAGCAGATTTTTTTCAAATGAACAATGCTCAGCCAAAACCTAGAAACTAATCAAAAACGATAGAAAGGTTTATTCACCGATAGCGAAGTGAGTTTTACCTTTGAAATTCAAAGTGTGAATGTTCTTTTTATTGTAACTTTCATATCAAAGACCTTGATTTATGTCTCGCTGACTCCAGAAATACGTTTTAAAGGTTTACAGGCTTGGGAGCTTTCAAAAACGTCAACGACATTTTACCAACGTTTAAAGATGACTTTTTTTATAAATTTTATAAATTTTAATTGAAAATTTGAATTTTTTAAAATTTATATGTACTAAATTTTGTTCTTGTCTATTGTATAATATCCTGGTTGCATCAAACTATCTATCCAGAAAAAATGTACGTAATACCAGGAAGTACTCTGCAAACAAAGTAGCGCTTTTGATTTGTAAAATATTTTTGGTTAACTTAAATAGACAGTCATGAATAGTACATGTTTTTGTTT